>CM044897.1:51321573-51372764 GCA_024500145.1 Gentiana dahurica var. dahurica
ATATTCCAAAAGAGACCGTTAAACATCTTTAACTGTTAGATTGGAAGAATCTGAACGGGTTGCAATCCCTTTAGCCATAGCCGCATAGTCTTTTCCATTTTTCCTCCTTTTAGTCACCATTGTAAAATTACCTTCGTAAGCATGGTCATTGGTTGGATTTTGTTCTATGTTGGTCACATCCATGGAGGCCTGCATCAATTCATCTATAGCTTGAGCTAGAGATTGTGGAGCAAGTGAGTTGTTTTTTTCATTTTCTGAAAGATACCCCTGTTCGACTCGATTTTCTTTCCTATGAACTATCTCGAATCGCTCATTTCTCTCAACAGGTGATTCGACTGAAGTTGGTCTTTGTTGAGTGCCCATTGAATTAGCAATAGGAATGGTCGGAACCTCAAAAGGTGGGTCTGCTCCCCCAAAATTCTTTTCTGTTTGAGTGACATTATCATTTTTTTGGGTCACATTATCCCTTTTTTTCTCTCTGCGGGTCCTTATTATGTTCAACAATGGGAGCCGTTGAGGTATTTTCCAAAGAAACATTTTTCAACTTATACTCCTGCTTCTTTTGTTGCCCGGTGTTAACCTTAGGTTGCTGACGAAGCTCGGGGTGCTTCACAATTAGCCATGCATGAGTACAATAAGAGGGGATTTCATCTTCCCAAGTGATCGATTGCCAAAAACTATTTCCATCCTCTCTTTGGACCCAAACCCTTTTAGGTGGGGGATGTAAAATATCGATTTCGACTTGGACCCTAGCCAAAGATGGCTTTCGAAGATCAATCGTTGCAGCATCAAGCCGGAGAGGGTGGCCCAAACGCAGTTGAATTATAATTAATTGATATTTATTCAACATGCAATTAAAGAATGCACAGTATTATTAATTTTTCCACTTAAAATGGTATAAATGTGAAAAATCTTTAGCTAGAGTATAAAATGATAAACACAAAAAAAGGTAACAATCACATCTTTGACTGCATGGGACACATTAGAAACAATGGACGAATAACTATAGGTCATAACAAAAAAAGGAAGTGGGTAGATTAGGAAATGTGCTTTGACTAGGGCATTATAACGTTGGAAAAAAACGCCGGCCAACTGTTTGACACACGCATAGCAACACCGATTTCATGTAAATGACATTATAAACAAAATTTATTGTACAAAATACAGGGCAAAAAACACATAATGAAAGGGGTTTTCAATGAAATTAACATCATTTCCGCGTAATAAAATATTTTTGTCTGCAAAATATATAGCAAAAAAAAGAACAATTTTTGGGTCATGAGAATTAACATTATTAACCCATAATAATAAATTGTCATGAATCTACCAAATATAATGAAAAAATAAAATGATAACAATGAGCGTTTTGGTGATAAAAAAAAACCCCACAAATTCACCGTTCCAGCCTTTAAATAGGACCCTCCAGCCGCCGTTGTTTGTCTCACTTTTTGTCTAAAATCATTCTCTAGGAAGGACGAAAGGACTGACAACAACACGAGCAAATTAGATACTGGTTGTAGTTGAATTGTTGTTGTTTTGGAGAGACTTCGACAACAACCGGACATCTCCTTGTAGGTATGTGTATGGAGTTTATTTTATTTTTTTTTCAGGCTGATCCGCCAACTTGACACGCAATCGTTTGATCAAATCACATGAAACCTAGTAGTTGTAGTTGTTGTTGTTTTGAAATTGAATAAGTTATCATGATTGTTTGAAACTGTTAGAATAATTGGTCTCTCCAGGATTTCAGTTTGAGTAAAATGATGTTTCTTTCTTATTCTTTCAATGAAAACCCACCAGGACATTAAATAATTCATGGATCATGATAAAAATGACGTTTTATATTTCTTTCTGCATGTATGTGTATTAGAAAATTCTTTTTTTTTCAGATTCTGTGACCTTGAAAGTTATGACAACTTGCTCTTAAAATTATGATGCGGTCTGCCCTTGCATCATAAATATTAATTAATGTTTGATGAGCATGGTTAATGATAGACTTCTTGTAATAATGGCCCACAATAATTAATATATCAATATTCCTTTGATGACAATAATTCAATCGAGAGACAGAGTTCTATTCTTTGTTGCTTCACGTTAAGAAATTTATATCCTAATCTTTGGTAAGATCCACTGGAAGAGAATGCAACCTAATTTGTTATAAGAAAAACATATACGGATTCTCTATTTGTGTTCAAGAATATTAATTTTCATGTTTGTGCAATAAATATTTGCCAACGGAAAATCCCTCAATTGTTTGCTCATTTATTTCTATGTTTTCAAATATAAAAAAATACGCCGCTCAATAAATATTATTACCACTCGAGGACTTCATCTACATGTAACTAACTACAATGTAGTGTATGATGAGTGAAATTGCTAGAGTTGGCTCTATTTTGTTAAATATTTGTTACATGCTAAGTATTTAGTTTTTGGTATGGGTTTACCTAACGTTCAAAAACCGACAACGTGCTAGAAATATTTACTTGAAAAGATACATATTAGGCTAAATATGCATCATGGTTTGAGTACAATTAAGTTTAATGTTGTTTGTTTGTTTGCTTTTTTTTTTTAATGAAGACACGTGAAATTCAACTTGCTTGCATATTTATATTTGGCTGATTAATAAATCTCGTTGTTTGTTTGTTTGCTTTTTTTTAATGAAGACACGTGAAATTCAACTTGTTTGCATATTTATATTTGGCTGATTAATAAATCTCTCACAGAATATTGTGTTTTGCGCTGTCCTAAAAAATTTACATGCTTGTGCTTTTTCATATTGTGAAACTGAGAAAGCTTTTTCAGATTGTGAAACTGAGGAAACATTGAGTACATTGGATGGATTGCAAAGGATGCTTGATTCTAGATATACAGAGTTTGCACAGACTTTTTTCAATTGTGGAGAGATCGTTCATCATGACATATCAATTTGTAGGTATATTTCATTGTTTTTATTTCCCTTTTCTATGTTGTACTAAGTTGTTACTTTCAGTTAATATTTTAAGAATTACTGCATGTCTGCTTGATGGTATGCGTACATTATTCAGGCACGGTGTCTGGGGTGAGTTTAATGTGAACTTATGAAAGGAAAACCGGCGGTTTGGCTTGCAATGGCAGTAGGAATACTATACCTAGGCACATACGGCATTATAATATTTGACGAGTTAAGTCGTTTTAAGTTGTTGAAATATGGAATTTTAGGACTAGCTCACTAAAAGCAGGTTTCTTCAGTCCACACCTATAAAAACTACTTTCATTGTACTTTGTAATTCTTTCTTTTATTAATTTTTTTAGCCGGATAGATAATGAGCATAGGAAAATGTTTTATAGCTTTGCTAAAGAATTAATATACATTGTTCTTAAACAATTCTTTTAGCGGATGTAGCCCTTATTATTTTTCTCCAGGAAACAAAGTCTTTTCTTTCGGTAGCCCTTCTGTTGAATCTGTCCTTGATAGATTCAAAAACTCTACCGAAAAGTGTCTACTTTGCACTCCCATCGAAAAAAGTGAGCAGGTTATCCGTAAGGATGAACCTGAGAAGATTTACACGCTCCTTGAAGCTGAATGTGAAGCTGAAAAACTTGCGGTGTTGATCTGAAGAAAATGAAAAAGCTGGAAGAGTCCATGCGCGTGTGCTTTGGGGAGGCTAAAATTGAAGATCATAGTTTGGATCAACTTGAGGCATTCAATGAACTTGCTAGGATCCAAATGAATTATTGCAAGACAAAAATGTCTGACTATTTTGATCTTTTTGATCTAGGCGTGCACTTTTAAAACCCTCACTCCCATCGAAAAAAGTGAGCAGGTTATCCGTAAGGATGAACCTGAGAAGATTTACACGCTCCTTGAAGATGAATGTGAAGCTGAAAAACTTGCGGCGTTGATCTGAAGAAAATGAAAAAGCTGGAAGAGTCCATGCGCGTGTGCTTTGGGGAGGCTAAAATTGAAGATCATAGTTTGGATCAACTTGAGGCATTCAATGAACTTGCTAGGATCCAAATGAATTATTGCAAGACAAAAATGTCTCAAAAATCTGATCATTTTGATCTAGGCGTTCACTTTTAAAACCCTCAAGGAAAAGTGACTATTTTTTTTTTGATTTTATGGGTTTTTGTAAATGATCTTAGTTTAAATTTATCTCTGTAGCCTTTGAAAAGTGAATCACTCAACGTTTTGTATAAACAATTTTAGTATGTTCAAATGCAAGCAAAATTGGAAAATTGGACGGATAGAAAATCACGCCGATTAAAAAAAGAAAACAGTCTTTGGGCTTTCATTATTCTCCCTTCCATACGTGTACGGTTATTTTCTTCTTTACGGAACAACCAAGAAGAAATGGAGTAATTATTCGTGAAGAAAATCCATGAACCTGTCCTGGAAAAGTGAATTCAAGCCTCTTTGTCGTAACTCGTAACAGCATGATATTTCAACTCTTTATAAATAATTTGGTATTTTATGTAAAAGTTTTGAAAAACTGTCATATTCACTAATTTTAAATATATTATTGTCTTTCTCCCTCTAGATCCCCCAAAAGAAAAGGGATGGGGTTGATTTTGATCAAGAGTGGTGCGGTGATTTTGTTTGTTTTGTTAGTAATGGGTGTGTTTTTTTATTTAAGATTTAAGAATAATAAAAGTCATGTTTTTTTGCATTAAAATGTCTGACTCCACCCCAAAAAAATTATTAATGGTACAAATATATCAGACTTATAGACAAAATAATAACACGTAATTTTTTTGTGATCATCAATGTATTCATATCATTGTCATTAAAGATTTTAGGTAATAAGTATAATTCATAAAAAAAATTATAATATAGTGTATGAATAATACTTAATAATAAGTTTTTTGGATATTTTTTTTTTCTTTCACGTTTAGCAGTTGGTTTCATTTCTTTAGTCAAAGAGAAACAGAGTGTGTTAAATCAATAAATAGATTCAGTAACAGATTAAGACCGCTAGTTTGTTTCTTTCTCATTTTTCAACATCAGCAACGTCATTCAAACCTTAAGAAATTCAAGATTTTTTAGAACCTTCACACTTTTCCACATAATTTCCTACTCATCAATAAACTTCATAAGTATTATTTCTTCTTTTAAAAATTATTTAATTGTCTATATTTTCATTTGTCGAAGTCGAGAGAAATCAAATGTAAGCATTTGGTACATGATCTCACCTGATAGTTGAGCATCTACTACGTGAGTCTTCGAGATCTTTAGATTGACAATGAAAGGGTATTACATGCGATCTTAAAAACAAAGAAGATGAATAAACAAAAATTATGGTTTAATAACATGATTATTTTGAGGCATGTGTCAAAAGATGTGCCTTTTTTTCTTTTAAAGAAAACATGTGAATAATTGAATAATTTTAAAGATGAAGTACACTAAAACTGTGATAATTTTCTTAACAAATGTACCTTAAATAAGGACCTTAAAAATGGAGTATGAATTACCATCAAGGTATCGGCCTAACAGGAGGGAGTGTTGCCAAAGAAATAACTTAATGCATCCAGTGACGGACGCCGGATCTCGGATAGGAGGGGGGTGGGGGGGCAATGAGTTTTATAAAGGCAAATAAAAAAATTAAGGGGGATAAACTATATGCACATTTTGTTTTGGATCATGGGGGGCAGTTGCTCACCCCTTAGTTTTAAGTAGTTCCACCACTGAATACATCTGAATTTTAGTAAGTAACTCAATAGTATATTCGCTGAGAACAACGGGTATTCGCTGAGAACAAAGTTTGTGTCCAAAGGTGAAAAAATCCTTAGCTTATAGAGTTCGTTGCTTTTTGTAGCTCATAGAAAGGCTAATAGTACTACTCGCTCTTTGGTATATCATTCAATAGCAGTAGAAGCAAAAACTACACAAAGATTTGCTTGCGAACACGTGACTTAAGAAAAACATATACACAATTTTGAAATTTTGTATCCTCTTTGACATGAATTTATTCGACTTTGGTTTTACTAAATGAATAAATTTTTGCTAAGTTATGTAATTGTAACTATTGATAAATATTATGCGTGTTCTTGACATCAACCAGGGTTCGAATGATCATCCCCTCCCGCAATAAAATCAAAATCATCTTCCCCACTAAAAGAATAATTTTTATTAGAGATTTTTTATGATTATCGCATGATTCTTCGCTTACATACGGATTTTGAAAATTTTAATAGGTTGTGTTTAGAATTAAAGTATGACATGCTGTGAATATCTAAAGGTTTGAATGTGATAGGAGGGATATAATTTAAGGTTTGAATACCACTCTAAGATGAATTATATATATATATATATATATAAGTGTCGGAAGTAGCTGCCAATGATTTGAGTGCGGTAGGGCGTTATCACGAAACGTCCTATACCACTATGAGGTTAATAGCTCCCGACTGCCTGATGATAGTAGTCCAGCTAGGGTGTTATCACGAAACGTCCTATTGCTGGGAATGAGGGCATATGCTATACGTGTGTAATTAAGAGAACTTTAAGAAAAATTAGCAAATGGTAATGTGAAAAGATGGGTGAAAAACCTTAGTTATCTTCTAACTATCCCCAGTATAAACTGAAAGATATGTTGTAGGGATTATCCTCTAAGTATGTCAGAAATATTTTAAATACTCCTTATTATTTTTCGAATATGTATGTTTTGTGAGGTGCATGTTATGATCGTTTTTATATTTCTGATCTAAATGGGATGTTGGCTAGTTTTGCTTGAATCAATTTCAAGTTTGGATTTAGTGGAAATTCATTATGGCTATGCACACACACTTGGGTGAACCTCTAAACTATTGAATATGCTTTATGGTTGCATGAATGTTTATATGTCTCGAGTCTTGATTTTGTTTTGTCTTGCTCGGGACGAGCAAGGTTTAAGTGTGGGGGAGTTGTTAAGGGTGATTTTGTACGTTTTATAAGGATATATTTTATATCAATTTCCCCCATATCTGGATGTTTTTCATAGAAATCGAGCTTCATATTGAAATATTGAGCAAGTGATGTTTTTAATGGGTTAGTTGCAAAATCGTATGAATTATGTGTAAAATTGATGATTTCATGTTTATTTGGAAGATACTACATTATGCAATGTGTTTGATGTATTGTAGATACACAATTTCGACCAAAAAGGGGATTAAAAGAGGTTAACAATCGGATTAATGAAGAGGAGAAGAGATAAAGATGAAATCGATTGAAGATAAAGATGAGAAGATCGATTTTTGATCCAGCTGAACTGGCGTCCAAGTCCCGTCCAGCCTGGACGGGCGTCCAGGATAAGATTTTTGATTCAGAGAGTTTGGACGCTGAATGGACGAGCGTCTGAAGCAAGTCCAAGGCATCTGGACGGGCGTCCACAATTCCGGACGGGCGTCCACGGCCGACATGCTGAAAACCGACTTTATTTTCTATAAATAGCAGCTCTGATTTCAACCCTAATCATACATTATTGAGACCTATTAATACACAATCATTAGGAAAAACCCTAGGCGGCCCCAGCCCCCCTTAGGGGAGGCTGGGGTTGCGATTTTGCTGGTTTCTTTTTCGTTTTCTATTTCGTTTTGCTTTTGTTGTGCTGAATGCTTGGAAGCTGAGCAATTGTTCAAACCATGTGAATCTGTTTCAGCAGGTTCTTTATTTTTAATCTAGATTTGTTTTGTGAATTTGATTAAAGTTGTATCTTTTCTATGCTTATGTGTTATGCAATCGATATCGAAAGATGAATTGTTGTTGATGTTTACCGTATGACGAAAGTCGGTGTAAACCTTAGATCACCATAGGAAAGATGGGATTTTTAATCTTGACATAACGAGAGTTGATAGGTTGAATATCTAGGTTGCTAGATTGAGAGATCTTACACCTTGTTTTGATAGCGTCAATCTTACATATCGAGAGATGAGAGATTGATAGACGAATTATCTACGAGAGTAGGAATTCATACCTTTGATAGGTGAACCACAATTTTAGTTGAATCATCACAAGATAACTTTAGAGAGGAAATAGAGGGTTGCGGGAACGGTGGATTATTGTTTGTTCGTTGTTTAATCACCATGATCATCTTCTTGTTTACCGTTTATTTTATAGTCTATAGTTTAGATTTCGTTTCCGCTTTTATCCTTCCTGGCTTTGGACTGACAATCCTCTGTCCAGTTTATTTTATCGTTTTAGGTTTAATAATAATAGTAACAATCTTAGGAAAATTAATGAACTAGATACCCCGATTCCTTGTGACCGACTCCGGTATTAATCGGTATACTACGATCCCTACACTTGGGGAATACCGGATTTATAAATTTTATTACTTGTTGTTTTCATTAGATAAAATCCATGACAGGGTTCCTTTTAATTTGATCCATCTCTCTGCATCCCAGCTTGTCTTTTATTGTCAAACAAAAAAAAAAACCAAACCGCTACAGCAGGCACAAACAAACAAAAAAAAACAAACAAACCAAAAAAAAATCCTTCGCTTCCTCTCTGTCATGCCCGACTACATTCGTTATCCCCTTCCCAAAGTGCTTGTCACCACAGCTTCCACTACCGACCCTACCTCTTACACTGAAGCCTCCAAAAACCCCCATTGGCGTACTGCTATGCGAGAGGAGATTGATGCTCTACTGCACAATCATACCTGGGACCTTGTTCCCAAACGTCCTCATATGAATATTGTTGGTAACAAATGGGTCCATCGGACCAAACATCATGCAGATGGTCGCTTGGAGCGGTACAAGGCACGCTTAGTTGCCAAAGGGTTTCATCAGGCGGAAGGTGTTGACTTCCATGAGACTTTTAGCCCGGTCGTCAAACCGGTCACTATTCGTTTGCTCTTGTCTCTTGCTATTTCACAGGGTTGGACCTTACGCCAAGTGGACATTCAGAATGCCTTCTTACATGGCCATTTATCTGAACCGGTCTATATGCAGCAGCCTCAAGGGTTTGTTCACCCTGACTATCCAGACTATGTCTGCCGTTTACGTCGCAGTCCTTATGGCCTCCGTCAGGCCCCCCGCGCTTGGTTTGCTCGGTTTACAGATGTTCTCACTCGCTTTGGTTTTGTGGGTTCCAAGGCCGATACTTCTCTCTATATTTATTCTCGTGCAGGTGCTCGTGTATACATACTTATTTATGTTGATGATATTATCATTACGGGTTCTTCGTCTTCTTTGGTTGAGCAGGTTATCGCTTATATGTCCACCCATTTCCCGGTTAAGGATCTCGGTTCACTCTCCTACTTTCTTGGAATTGAGGTCCTTCCTCACTCTGATGGCCTCTATCTTACTCAGGGGAAGTACATTTTCTAGGTCTTACAACGTGCTGGCATGGACAAGGCCAAACCTTGTCAAACTCCGATATCTGCCTCCACATAGCTTACTCTAGATTCCGGCCCTTCTTGCTCCGACCCGTCTCTGTATCGCACTATTGTTGGGGGCTTACAGTACCTCAGCTTCACTCGCCCGGATATAGCCTTCGCTGTTCATAAGGTTAGCAAATTCATGCATGCTCCTACTGATGCTCATTGGATGGCTGTTAAACGCATCCTTCGCTACCTCAAGCACACGGTTTCTGATGGTTTGCTTCTCTCTCGGCATTCATCTCTCTCCTTGCGGTCTTACTCTGATTCCGACTGGGTGGCCGACTCCGATAACCGCCGCTCCATTGGCGCTTACTGTATCTTCCTCGGCCATAATCTTATCAGCTGGCGTTCCAAACAACACTTCACGGTCTCCAAGAGTAGCACCGAAGCCGAATACAAGACACTATCCAATACTGCGGCAGAAATTCAGTGGCTCTGTAGCCTCCTGCGTGAGATGTCCATCTCTCTACCGGCTCCTCCCACGCTCTGGTGCGATAATATTGGTGCTACGTACCTTGCTCATAATCCGGTTTTCCACGCTCGCACCAAGCATATTGAGATTGATTTCCACCATGTTCGGGAACTTGTTGCGGCTCGCAAACTCACCATCTCCTTTATCGCCTCTCGGGACCAGCTCACGGATCTTCTCACCAAGCCACTGGGCCAACCACGGTTTTCCACCCTCAAGGCCAATCTTCGTGTCCAAGCTCTTCCCACGGGATTGCGGGGGCGTGTCGAGGATATACTCAAATCAATCAAATAGTTTAAGTAATTATCTTCTTGTGATTTAAATATTATGTAATAATTATCTATGGCTTGGTCCCTAAGTTTACCAAGCCTATATATTTGTACTCTACCGTTGTTAGTAAATCAATGAAAAACATATTACTCTAAATCGTGATATTCCACCACTGAATACATCTGAATTTTAGTAAGTAACTCAATAGTATATTCGCTGAAAACAACGGGCATTCGCTGAGAACAAAGTTTGTGTCCAAAGGTGAAAAAATCCTTAGCTTATAGAGTTCGTTGCTTTTTGTAGCTCATAGAAAGGCTAATAGTACTACTCGCTCTTTGGTATATCATTCAATAGCAGTAGAAGCAAAAACTACACAAAGATTTGCTTGCGAACACGTGACTTAAGAAAAACATATACACAATTTTGAAATTTTGTATCCTCTTTGACATGAATTTATTCGACTTTGGTTTTACTAAATGAATAAATTTTTGCTAAGTTATGTAATTGTAACTATTGATAAATATTATGCGTGTTCTTGACATCAACCAGGGTTAGAATGATCATCTCCTCCCGCAATAAAATCAAAATCATCTTCCCCCCTAAAAGAATAATTTTTTTAAATTGAAAACGCCGTTGAATTAAAATTAATTGATATTCAACATGTAATTTAAAGAACGCACATTATTATATATTTTTCCACATGAAATGGTATAAATGTGAAAAATCTTTAGCTAGAATATAAAATGATAAACACAAAAGGTAACAATCGCATCTTTGACCGTGTGGGACACACTAGAAACAATGGACAAATAACTATAGGTAATAACAAAAAAAGGCAGAGGGTAGATTAGGAAATGTGCTATGACTAGGGAATTATAACGTTGGAAAAAGCGCCGCCCTACTATTTGACACAAACATAGCAACACCGATTTCATGGAAATGACATCATAAACAAAATTTATTGTGCAAACTATAGAGCAAAAAACAAAGAATGAAAGGAATTACCATCATTTGCGCGTAATAAAATATTTTTGCCTGCAAAATATATAGCAAAAAAAAGAACAATTTTTTAGTCATGAGAATTAACATTATTAACCCATAATAATAAATTGACATTAAATCTACCAAATATAATGAAAAAATAAAATGATAACAAATGAGCGCTTTGGTAATAAAAATAACCCCACAAATTCACCGTTCCAGGCTTTAAATAGGACACTCCAGCCGCCGTTGTTTGTCAATTCACTTTTTGTCTAAAATCATTCTCTGGGAAGGACGAAAGGACTGACAACAACACGAGCAAATGAGACACTGGTTGTAGTTGAATTGTTGTTGTTTTCGAGAGACTTCGACAACAACCGGACATCTCCTTGTAGGTATGTGTATGGAGTTTATTTTATTATTTTTTTCATGACTATCCACCAACTTGACACCCAATCGTTTGATCAAATCACCTGCAACCTTGTTGTTGTAGTTGTTGTTGTTGTTTTAGAATTGAATAAGTCATCACGATTGTTTGAAACTGTTAGAATAATTGGTCTCTCCATGATTTCAGTTTGAGTAAAATGATGTTTCTTTCTTATTCTTTGAATGAAAACCCACCAGGACATTAAATAATTCATGGATCATGATAAAAATGATGTTTTATATTTCTTTCTACATGTATGTGTATTAGAAATCCTTGTCTTCAGATTCTATGACCTTGAAAGTTATGACAGCTTGCTATTAAAACAATGATGTGGTCTGCGCTTGCATCATAAATATGAATTAATGTTTCCTATGATGACAATAATTCAATTGAGAGACGTGTTGTATTATGTGTGGCTTTACGTTAAGTAATTTATATCCGAATGATCTAAATCTTTGGTAAGATCCACTGGAAGAGAATTCAACCTAATTTGTTACAAGAAAAACATATACGGATTCTCTATTTGTTTTGAAGAATATTAAGTTTCATGTTTGCGCAAGAAATATTTGCCAACGGAAAATCCCCCAATTCTTTGCTCATTTATTTCTAAGTTTTCAAATATAAAAATACGCCGCTCATTAAATATTATTACCACTCGAGGACTTCAGCTACATGTAACTAACAACATTGTAGGGTATGATGAGTGAAGTTGCTAAAGTTGGCTCTATTTTCATTTTCGTGGACATACAAATTCTCTAGATTGTTTGGTCAAGGGTCAAGTACAGAGTCCGGAAATGAAGGGGTTTTTTTCTGTGTGCGCGTGCGTGTGTGTGATGTAGGTGGACATTCATCCACTTTTGTTGAGATTTCAATGTCATGATATTTCATGTTCATTATTTATTTCCTTTTCTGAGTTATACGTCTAACTCACTTTTTACTTAATAATTTCACTATTTGTAAGATGTTGAGTATTTAGTTTTTGGTATGGGTTTACCTCACGTTCAAATACCAACAACATGCTAGAAATATTTACTAGAAAAGATACATATTAGGCTAAATATGCATCATGGCTTGTGTGCAATTCAGTTTAATGTTGTTTCTTTTTTTGTTTTTTTTAATGAAGACACGTGAAAGTCAACTTGATTGCATATTTATATTTGGCTGATTTATAAATCTCTCTCACAGAATAATGTGTTTGGCGCTGTCCTAAATAAATTACATGCTTGTGCGTTTTCAGATTGTGAAACTGTGGAAACATTGAGTACATTGGATAGATTGCAAGGGATGCTTGATTCTAGCTATACAGAGTTTGCACAGAATTTTTTCAATTGTGGAAAGATCGTTGATCATGACATATCAATTTGTAGGTATATTTCATTGTTTTTATTTTCCTTTTCTATGTTGTACTAAGTTGTTACTTTCAATTAATATTTCAAGAATTACTGCATGTTTCCGTGACGGTCTGTGTACAATATTCAGGCATAGTGTCTTGGGCGAGTTTAATGTGAACTTATGAAAGGAAAACCGGCGGCTTTGCTTGCAACGCCAGTAGGAATACTAAACCTAGGCACATACAACAATGTAATATTTGACGAGTTAAGTCGTTTTAAGTTGTTGAAATATGGTATTTTAGCACTAGCTCACTAAAAGTAGGTTTCTTCAGTCCACACCTATAGAAACTACTTTTATTGTACTTTTTAATTCTTTCTTTTATTAATTTTTTTAGCTGGATAGATAATGAGAATAGGAAAATGTTTTATAGCTTTGCTAACGAATTAATATATATTGTTCTTATACAATTCTTGCAGCGGATGTAGCCCTTATTATTTTTTCTCCAGGAAACATAGTATTTTCTTTCGGTAGCCCTTCTGTTGAATCTATCCTTGATAGATTCAAAAACTCAACCGAAAAGTGATTACTTTGCACTCCCATCGAAAAAAGTGAGCAGGTTATCCGTGAGGATGAACTAGAGAAGATTTACATGCTCCTTGAAGATGAATGTGAAGCTGAAAAAACTTGCGGCGTTGATCTGAAGAAAATGAAAAAGCTGGAAGAGTCCATCAGCATGTGCTTCGGGGACGCTAAAATTGAAGATCTCAGTTTGGATCAACTTGATGCATTCGATGAACTTGCTAGGATCCAAATCAACTATTGCAGGACAAAAATGTCCCAAAAATCTGATCAACTTGATCTTGGCGTTCACTTTTAAAACTATCAAGGTAAAGTGACTATTTTAAAAGCATGTGTGCGTATGTATTTATGTGTTGGCGTGTGTGTGTGTGTGTATATATATGGCTACGATGAATTTTGGCTATAAATATGTTTACTTAAGCTAGCTTCTATGTTTGATTTATATTTCAAGAAATCTAATTGGAACATTCGTACTTTCATTAACCGTCAACAGGTGGAGATCAAGCTCGAAGGACACCATAAATAAATCACAGGACTCACTTTTTCTGACTTTGAATACGTGAGGCCCAAATCCCCTGATCCTTACATTTGTACCGCTTGCGTCGCCCCTAATTCATTGATTTTTGTGGTGGATAGAAATAATGATTCAGATCTAGAAAATGTGGGCATAGAAGACTATAGGAAAAAAAAAGAGAATGGAGGATTGGTTTTTTTTCTCTGCAACGATGATTGTTGCAGTTTTAACGAGGAAGGCTGCTGACGCTCCTTGGGTAATAGCATATGATACGGCTGCATTGGTTGCTCCCGCAAAGAAAGAGGTAATGGAGGCTTTGGAGTATGTGTCAAATGTTCACAAAAATGAAAATTTAAGGGGAATACGAGTGGAGGAGTTGGCATCCAATCCAGCCAATTACAGTTGCCGTGGATGTGGTGTTGGTTGTGGTCGTGGTCGTGGCTGCGGTCGTGGTCTGGCTGCAGGTTATAGTATTCATGGCCGTGGTGTTGGGGATGATGCGCGGGTTAGTATGCAATTGAAGCTCATACTTTTTCTTGATGTTCCTCCTTAAAGATACCCACTTTTTTTGTACATGCAACTATTTAATTGCAAGCAGTGTCATGAATGGTCGGAAGACATGCTTGGAACATTCATGTACATTATCAGCTTCGGGAAAATGAATAGTTTGTTAGTTCTTAGGGTCAGGGGACCTCTAACAAAAAAACTATATATTTGTCAAAGTCAGAAGAGTCCTCTAAATCTTTTTATCCGGTGCTAGTTTATATATATATTTTTTAATATGAACAAAAAAGAGAGGACATGCTCAATACATTATACAGTATATTATATAAAAAGATATGAGAATTATTGATTTGACCGAGCATAGGATCCCCAGCTAGTGGAACAATAGCAGATGTTGGAGCAAAAAACACAGAACGGTATGAAAGAAGAGTATCTGATGATCTACCTCCACCAGAGAATGTCGCATGAGGCAACAAGACCAGTCTTCCATCCATTCTTTGCAATGTTGTAGAAGGTTTATGTATAGAAGGAGAGCCCCAACTTTATCATGCAAGGACACATGCTCATCAATAAACAAAGATCAGTGATAATGCATTATGAAACACCTTTTTTGCTGCACTGTTTTTGAAAGGTACATTCTTTTTCTTAGAAGTAGATGGCTCTAATGCCCGAGCAGGACTCACGCTTGGTTGATCATCATTTTCATAAAATATTTTCTCTTATACTTTAATAGGCTTATTAGAGTATAATTCCAATCTATGATCTACAACCACCATCATTATAGCTTATGGATAGACGGATTAAAGCCCACTTTATAGACGGTAAATCACTCCACGAGAAATTTATAATAACCGTTGTAGTAATATTGTACCAAGTGCATGCGTTATATTCATACATTATCTAACATTATTCAAATAATTGTGTTGTGTAAGAATGAACGATAGTAAGAATGGATGAACACATGCATCTATTTGGTACAACCTTCATACGTATAACATGTTGTACGCAAATTTTCTTCGGTAGTGATTCACCATTTATGAACTGTGTTTCGATATGTTTTTGCACTGCGAATTAATGATAGTGGTCGGAGATCATAAGGTTAGAACTTAGTCTAAGCAAACTATCAAAGTATGTGATAAAATATTGTATGTGTACAAGTATCAGCCAAAGGAAGTCCTGTTTGACCATTAGCGCTATCTGCTTAAAAAAAAAGAATGTTGTTGTTAAAATAAGTGCAGTAAGAAAGTGTGCTTAATGGTTAGTCTTTGTTTGTTATGAATTTTGTGAAAAATGTCACTTTTCACAAAGTCTTGTTTTTTTCTTGCATGTCAGTATAATGCATTTCTTTTATCAACAATGTTTCAGTTGGAGTCTAGTTTAGGCCCCATGTTATTGTTCAAGTCATTTATAAAATTAAAACGGAATGTTGTGCACTACATATTATACATGTTTAATATTGTGGTACCCAATTTACTGTGATACCACTCCGAAAATTGACACACAAAAACTGATTGTGAAAATTGATTTTTCTGAAGGTTATTGGTTTAGTGCCGTTAGGCTTAATCACAATAGGTTGTTTGTAGTGTCTTAGGTCGATGACGATAACAAATATGTGTCATGTTGTTTCGGTTCTTCATGCTGGTGACAAAATTGTGTCATGAAGTTTCATAGTTATCTATAATAAATCTAAAACACACCACAAAAACAATCTTGAGGGGTACATTCATTTTGTCGGCGTCAACCCGTAGAATTTAATTCTTGTTTCGGATTTGATTTCTAACAAATCAACAAATACAACTTATTTCTTCTTTCGGATTTTGCATTTCTAGAAAATGAACAATTATAACAGGATTGAAATGGAAAACAAATTAAGGGTGTATTTGAAAGGTTATACTCTCTACGGGACACAAAAAGCTTGAACCTAGCCAACCGTATTTCCTGAGAGGTATTTCTTTTTGTGGGCGTCAAACTGTTGAATTTATTTCTTGTTTTGGATTTAGATTTTAAAAAATCTACAAGTACGACTTATTTATTATTTTCATTTTTTATTTTTAGCAAATGAACTTATTTCTTCTTTCGGACTAGTTTTCTCACAATCCAACAAATATAGAATATTCTTGTTATAGAGTTTGGATTTCTAGCATAGGAACAAATACATCGGGGTCCAAGTGGGATACGAATTAGAGTTGTATTTGAAAGATTCAAATCTTTACACCCTTGGGTCCACAATAAATGGAAAGAGGAGATTTGGGTTTTAAACGTCTTGACATGATGAATATGACTCTCATCGGTAAACTAGTGGAAATTATTAGTTGATGATGATGCCCTATGGGTCAAGATACATGTTTGTAAAGTTGTAGAATTCTCACCCCCATATAAGTGTGAGACATAAGAGTCATTCAATTCGGGTTAGCCCTTTTAGGCAAAACGAGGACGATGGAGTAGGTAGTTAATTAGATCATTTATTGCTCAATTAGCACTACTAGACATGGGTTTGATGGCATTCCAAATTGGTATCAAAGCCGACTATCAGACATAAGTTAGTGCCACAGCGTGAGAGACGGTGGGGGCCACCTTTATAATCCTCTGGTAAGGAAAAGTGTGAGAACAGCCATGGCCAAGTCCTAGAAAGTATGCCAGTTACTTATAAGGGGGAGAATGTAATGTCCCACATAATTAAAGTAGTTGAATTCTAATCCCATATAAGTGTGAGATATAAAGGTTTTGTCAATTTGGGTTATCCTTTTACGCCAAGCGAGGACGGTGGTCTAAGTAGTTAACTGGATCTTTCATGTCCCAATTAGCGCTACCAGACACATGTTTGGGGGCGTTACACAAGTAATTCCTCACTCCACAAATCTTCGTCTTGCTTGTGGTCTAAAGTGTTGTGTGTAGTTATTTATAAATTTTATGAATATTTATTTTTATTTTTTTATAGACAAAACTTGTAAATTTTATTAATAAAAGAAAAGAGTTTACAAGGTTTTGGGCACTCCCGGCCTCCTCCGAAAAAATATGTCGTCAATGTACGTCCTCCACCTCCTTAAAACCCTAGTCCGGAAAACCCGATGTGGGAAACCAGGTGCTAGGGAAAGAGCATGAGCCTCCGTGCAGTGAAATAAAAAAAAAGGACAAAATTAAAAATAAAAGCCATGGAGATGCAACTCCAGGAGAAAGAAGAAATTGTAGCGTTATCTAAAAAAGAACTTGCATCCAACTACTGCAAAAAAGGGAGTTCTGAAAGCATGATGGTATTTTCTTTCAAACAGTAAGCTAGCACCCACAACTCCTAACCAACCTTCCAGATTCACTCAGCAAGAGCTGTTTTAATGCTGAACCATCTTCTTTTGCAAAGTGGAATTTTTGCTCCCCAAAAAATAACCAAATAATTTAACTATGTATTTTGCTTGTTTGCTTTGGTTTAATATTATATTGATCTTCTTTGGGGGTATGGGGGGATCGAGAGTTAATTCAAGAGCATAAACAACTCATTAAATGTTTAACTATCAAACACAAAATTAACTAATTAAATGTTTAAGTATCATCTATCCTAAAATCGTGAACTAATGGGGAGCTAGATAACTTTATATTGGGGAAATAGGGGAGAATGACAAAAACAATTCATCAATTAGGGAATACGACAAGTTTTCAAAACTTTTGCATCAAAGATAATTTTTTTTTTTATTTTTTTATTTTTTATTATCAATTCTGAACGCTGTTCCTACCATAAAAAAAACCAACACTCTTTATCTCTCATTCATATTTTTTAAACACTTATATCATTCAATCTAAAACAAATTTGAAAATTCTTTCATCAAAATTTTCATTTTTTCATGCTCTTTGTTTTGAGATCACATTCACCATATTCCGGTGTAATTTCCAAAAATCCATTGTCGAAATTCACTTATTTTCGGGATTCGCTGTCGGGATTCAACGAGTAAATTTCGACATTGAATCTCATGAAAAATGATGTGATTATATCGAACCAAGTCTCAAAATGAAGAGTTTGAAAAAATAAAAAATTCAGTGATATTTTTCATCGCGTTTGGAGATCTAGATCAAATGATATGAGTGTTTGAAAAATTAAGGTAGAAAGAAAAAGAAAAAAACAGTTACACTAAAGCGCGTGTTGGGGTGGTTTTGATTTATTTGTTTGGCCTTGAGGCTATAAAAATTATAGAATTTTTCCTCCTTCTTATAAAAAATATTGTCGTGTCATGTTATTTAAAAATATTCCAATATGTGTCCTTTTACCAAATTTTCTATAAAAACATATGGCTGTTTTATTTTTTTGAAAATAAACTTATGAATGTTTGAATAATTTGAATGGTGTAGTACACTAACACTGTGATAGAATGTTTTTATCAAACATACCAGACCATAACAAATGGAATATTGGTTAAATGTCAAATATTAATTGAAAATCGTTCTATTCTTAATTTTTTATGAAAATTGTTTAATATTTAAAATAAGGATAAATATAACATGTCAGTTATGATTTAATTCATATGAATCATTAATGAACCAATTAAGTAACAAATGAGAAGAAAAGATCATTTATAAGAACCGGTATTATTCAACATATCTTTTTTATAAATGTAACGTAAACATGAAACCATGTATAATACTAAACTCAAATATTGTTTTATGTGATGTCTTCGGTTTTCATTTACAATTAAAATTCTACAGTTTTGGTTATAAAATATTAAGGATACAAATATATTATTTTTTATCAAATCAAAACATTTCGCCATCAATCAATGTATTCAAATCATTGTCAATAATGATTTTAGATAATACGTATAATTCATGGGATTGAGAAGGAAAAGTATATAATATAGTATATGAACAAAACTTAGCAATAAGTTTTAGTTTTGGACCATTTTCGTTTCACATATGGCAGTTGGTTTCATTTCTTTCTTTAAAAAGGAACAGAGTCTGTGTAAATCAATAATTAGATTCCGTAACAGACTAAAACCACTAGTTTGTTTCTTCTCTTTATTATACATCAACAGCGTCATTCAAAACTTAAGTAACTGAAGATTCTTAGAGCCTTCACACTATTCAACATAATTTCCTACTCATCAATAAACTATATATGTATTATTTCTTCTTTGAAAATTTTGTTAATCGTCTATATATTCATTTTTTGACGCACGAGAAAGAAAATGTAAGCATTTGGTACTTGAATTTACCATATAGATTAGCATCTATTACATGAGCTTCTCGGAACTGACAGTGAATGGGTATTTTAAATACGATTTTAAAACAAAGAAAATTTAAAAAAAATTGGTGAAAAAAGCACGATTTTTGGTGGCATAGATAAAAATTTTGATTGGTTTTTGGCAAAAAAAAAAAAAAAAACTTATGAATGATTGAACAATTTTAGTGGTATAGTACTCTAAAACAGTGATAGATTTTTCAGTTAATATACCATGAATAAGGACCTTTACATATACTGTATTGGTTAAATGTAAAATACTACCTCCATCCAAAAATTTAAATCCATTTTGACTTTTAACACGGATTAAGAAAGTGGATAAGTTTCATTAATTTTAATATTAAAAGTCTAGATTACCCTTTGACTCTAGAATCATTGTACAATGTAGATCATGTCAATTTGATTGTGATTATATCATGAACAATTATTATTATTTTTATTTAGAAAGAATCAATGTGCAATGTATGAAACCAGTTGTCTATAGATACCCATACATTAATTAGTGCATTTGTAGTATACACTCTAAATCTTTTCAAAACAGTATTTTAGATATTTCAATATTCAGATTTACGAAAAAATTACACCGATACTCTATTTTTTTTACCGTAAAATACGAATTCTATAAAATTTCTTTTATATATACCGCATCTATCCAAATTCTGTAAATTTTTCTTTATGTGTACTATATTATGTAAAACAAAGAATTGGATTAATTCCATTTTAGATTAAAATTATATAAAATAAAAAAAATTATTGGTAACAGAATGTGGTGTTTTTACATACAAATTGGGGCGTCAAATGACAAAATATGTAAATGCATGCCTGCCATGTGTATGAAGCACAATCACTCCAACATCTATTTAGGTTGTGAAGCCCTAGCCGCGTTTTCAACCTATCTTTCTCATTCTTAAACAACTCATAGGTGGAGGATAGGAAGCAAGAACACAGCTAACCTGCAAATTCAGCTCAATTTGTGTCTTGGTATAGAAACCTGAGCAAATCTCCACTTGCAGCTGGTGTGTTCTTCCTTTTTTTGAAGTGCGGTCTCCCTTAGATTTGAATTTCAGTAAATGTTTTTTTCTTTCTCAAATTGTATCCAACAAATTCAATTCTCCGGCACCGGGATGAAAGTGTTGGAATGAGATATTATTAATGGAGAAGTATTTGAGAGTGGAAGATGGTAGGAAGATTTGATGGAAGAGACTTCTTTTATTACTTCAAAACTTCTTGATTTTTGCTTGATACAAACACTATGGCTTGGGTCCTATTTATAGTACTAGTCTTCAACTAGGATTGTTTCTAGAGTCTTCCACCTTATTCCTTTACTACCTTATTCTAGTGTCTTCCATACAAGATAATTTATTAACTCTCTAGAATTCTCCACACAAGTACATCCTACAACATAATTCTAGATTGACTTATACAAGTTTCTAGAACTTGGACCTTAAGGCCTATTTAATTTTGGACTCTTTGAGTAATTAAGGCTCAAAATCAAGTTTACATTTCAACACCCCCTCTTAAACTTGATTTTTCTTTACTCCAATCAAGTTTCTCATCTTCACAAAGACTTCTTGCTTAAGTGGTTTTGTAAAGATGTCTGCCACCTGATCATGTGTCTTCACATACTCCACTTGCACATTCTTTCTTGCAATGCACTCCCTTATGTAGTGATAGCGCGTATCAATATGCTTACTTCGATCATGATGGACTGGGTTTTTGGCCAAAGCTATAGCTGACTTGTTATCCACGCGAATAGTAGTTGGATCTTCTTGTGCCAAACCCAACTCCTTTAACAGATTTCATAGCCAGACTGCATGACAAACACATGAGGTAGCAGCTACATATTCTGCTTCACATGAAGAAAGGGTGACTATCGGTTGTTTCTTTGACATCCATGTGAAAGTGGTATCTCCTATATAGAATGCGAAGCCGGTTGTACTCTTACGGTCATCCACATCTCCAGCCCAATCACTATCGCTGTAACCCACAAGCTTGTACTTGTCTGAAACCGAATAGTATAATCCATAATTTATCGTTCCTTTGAGATACCGGAGAATTCTCTTTGCACTTTTCCAGTGAGTTATTGTTGGATTATCCATGTAACGACTGATTACTCCAACCGCATAGAGAATGTCGGGTCTTGTACAAGTCAGGTACCGTAAACTTCCAACCATGCTCTTAAAGAGTGTTGGGTCTATTCTCTCTGATTTGTCGTATTTTGACAACTTGATTCCACACTCTATCGGTGTACTTACTGGCTTGCAATTTTCCATTTTGAACCTTTTGAGAATCTCTCTTGTGTATCCTTCTTGTGAGATGAAGATTCCATGATCCTCTTGTTTTACTTCAATGCCAAGATAATATGCCATTAGTCCAATATCTTTCATCTCAAATTCTTTGGCCATATCCTTCTTTAACTCCTCAATCATTTTCGGATTGTTGCCGGTGAAGATCAGATCGTCCACATATAGGCAAACTATTATAATGTTTTCGCCTTTTCTTTTAACATAGAGAGCATGCTCGTATGGGCACTTCTTAAAGCTTTTCTCTTGAAAATACTTGTCTATGCGGCTATTCCATGCTCGAGGAGCCTGTTTTAGCCCATAAAGTGCCTTCCTTAACTTCAAAACTTTGTCTTCACTTCCCTCGATTTCGTAACCGGGTGGTTGCTGAATATACACTTCTTCTTCAAGAATCCCATTTAAGAAGGCAGATTTTACATCCATCTGATGTATTTTCCACCTATTTTGAGCTGCCAAAGAAATGATTAGTCTTACAGTTTCTAGTCGAGCAACGGGAGCAAAAACCTCTTCGTAGTCGATGCCAGCTCTTTGACTATACCCTTTTGCCACTAATCTCGCCTTATATCTTTCAACTTCTCCTTTGGCATTTTTCTTTGTTTTATATACCCACTTCACACCGATCGCCTTGTGACCTTTTGGAAGTGTTGCTAACTCCCAAGTATCATTCTTCTTAATTGCCTTTATTTCTTCATCCATTGCGTCTTTCCAGTTTTGGCTCCTCGCAGCCTCTTCAAAGTTCATTGGTTCACAATCAGCAAAAAGGCAAAATAAGGTAAGATCATTTTGGTTTTCTGTTACCTCATATATTTCTTGTAGACTCCTAAAGTGTGGAGTTCTTTCTTCTGAGCTTTCATTTGATGACAATACGTCTTCTTGGGTAGTTGCAACTGGTGAAGCTGGAGGGGTAGTGGGCTCCTTTCTTGGTTGCTCCATGTCGTCCTCGTCAATGTAAGGGAAGAAGTTATAGTCATCCTCACATGTCTCCCAATCCCATTCTCCTTCTTCATTAAATATAACATCTCGACTAATGATTGTTTTTCTAGTATTCGGATTGTAAGCTTGTATCCTTTGGTGTTGGAGTCGTAACCAATAAAAATATACTTCTCGCTTTTATCATCCAACTTTCTTCTATGCTCGTCAGGTATGTGAACATGGGCTATGCTCCCGAAAACTCGTAGATGAGAGACTCCAGGCTTCCTCCCACTCCATGCTTCTTGTGGTGTCTTGCCCCATACACTTCTTGTTGGTGACCGATTTGAAAAGTACACTGCAGATGCAACAGCCTCTGCCCAGAGCTCCTTTGGAAGTCTCTTGCTTTTGAGCATACTCCTCGCCATATCAAGGATTGTTCTATTCTTTCTTTCGGCGACTCCATTTTGTTGGGGGGGACCTTGGAACCGTCAATGGCCGACGTATTCCATTTGCACTACAAAACTCTTGAAATTCATTTGAGGTGAATTCTCCTCCCCGATCAGATCTCCAGGCTTTGATCTCTAGGCCACTCTCTTTTTCCACGGCAGCTTTAAATTTCTTAAACATCTCAAAGACCTCTGATTTTTGCTTCAAGAAATACACCCATGTTTTTCTTGAAAAATCATCGATGAAGAGGAGGAAATAGTTACTCTTACCAAGAGAGCTTGGTTTGATTGGACCACACACGTCTGTATGTACGAGTTCTAGTGGCTTTTGAGCTCTTGAAATGGATTCCTTCGGAAAACTTTTCCTAAATTGTTTTCCAAGCCGACACCCTTCACATACTTGATCGGGATGACGAATGCTAGGTAATCCTCTCACCGTCTCCTTTTTGGAGAGCAACTCTAGACCTCCAAAATTGAGATGCCCATATCGAAGATGCCAAAGCCAAGATGCATCTTTGTAGCATGCCTTGAGACACTTTGCAACATCGTTTTGAATGTTTATCACAAACATCCTATTCCTTGTCATCGGCACCTTAGCAATTAAGTTGTCTGCTTTGTCTCGTATAAAAAGGTTATTATCTCTTAAGTGAATATCATAACCTTTCTCCAAAAGTTGCCCAAGACTCAAGATGTTGCTCTTCATGTTTGGGACATAATAGACATTGGAGATGAATTGATGTTGTCCATTCTTCAATCGGATAAGAATTTTACCTCTGCCTTTCACTGCTATTTTAGAGTCATCTCCAAAGGATACATTCCCGTTCACAGATTCATCAAGCTCCACGACATGCTTTTTCTCCCACACATATGATTGCTTGCACCGGTATCCAAGTACCATCCTTCTCCAATTTCATGGCCTTTGTAAGCTAGAAGTAGAGTACCATCTTCTTGATTTCTTTCTTCAACATAGTTGGCCTTTTCTTCAACTCTATTAATTTTAGGAGCTCTACATTCGGAGGCATAGTGACCAGGTTTTTCACAATTATAACACTTCACATATGACTTATCATTCCTTGATTTTGAGTTGCCTCTTCCACGTCCTCGTGAAGGAGTTCCTCCCCTTTGAAAATTGTCGTTGTCGTCAATCGATTGTCGACGTTGTCCATATCCTTGTCCACGTCCTTGTCCTCGACCGCGGCCTCTACAATATCCCTGGTGGCGAATGTGTTGACTTTCATTATGATTGTTTGTTTCCTTTCTTGGATTAACTTGAGTCTTGAAGAGTTGTTCCACAATCTCTTCCTTTTTCTTTTTCTTTTCTTCATAAGCTTGTAAGGAACCCAAGAGTTGTTCTATAGTCATGGCTTCCAAGTCCTTAGTTTCTTCGATGATAGCAACAATATGCTCGAACTTGGGATTTAGCGATCGAAGAATCTTTTCCATGATCTTTACGTCATCGAGCTTTTCACCATTCCTCTTTAGTTGATTAGTAATGGTTAATACTCTAGAGAAATAGTCAGAGACGACTTCTCCTTCTTTCATATGCAAAGCTTCGAACTCAGCTCTTAAGGTTTGAATACGTACTTTCTTGACTGGATCTGCCCCTTGATAGGAAGTTTGAAGCTTCTCCCATGCCTCTTTGGCAGTCTTTGCTTCCGATATCTTTTCAAAAGCATCCTCATCCAACCCTTGATAAATGAGGTAGAGAGCTTTCTTGTCTCTCTTTCTTGAGTCTCTCAAACTATCCTTCTGAGTTTGAGATAAACCACTTTCATTATTCGGCTCATCGTAGCCTTTCTCTACTATCTCCCATACATCTTGTGATCCAAGGAGGGCCTTCATCTTGATGCTCCAATTATCATAATTGCTTTTGTTGAGCATCGGGACTTGAAAGGGAACCATGCCGCTGCTAGCCATTTCTTGATATGATCACGAACCTTGCGCTCTGATACCACTTTGTTCGAATGAGATATTATTAATGGAGAAGTATTTGAGAGTGGAAGATGGTAGGAAGATTTGATGGAATGAAGGATGCAGGTTCTTAGATCTAAACGAGTTAGATCTACGCGCAGCGGATGGATCACGATTTACATATCATAAAACATAATCAAAGGATTTAACAACTATAAGGGGGTTGAGATCATGTTACCAATATTAGGAAGAGAAGCCAAGATCTTCCGATGTGTTCTCCAAACGGCGGTTGGTGGACACCCTTCTTGTTACACGAGCCTCCTTGATATGCAACCAGAAAAATCCCGAAGATTTTTCCAACTCGAACCCTAAGAATAGAGGCCGAAATTTTTCGGCCAATTTCTCTCGGTGAATAGTGACGTGAATAGTACCTTGCCATTAGACTTGGGAGAACTCTCTTTATATAGGAGAGTAATCAATGTCCTCCAAGGATTAAATAATTAAGTGATAATTATCACATTAATCCTTTTCCAAATAAAAGATAAATAAAATGATTATCCCAAACAAATTAAGATAAATCATATTATTATCTATTATTCCATGAATTATCATTTAACAAATAAAAGATAAATAACATGTTAAATAATTATCCAAGAAAACTAATTTCTCTCTAATTATTAGGACATTAATGGCGCCACATATTGGGTCAAAAAAGCCCACATAAAATGTCTTTTATGTGTATTATATTATTTAGCTCAACTAAATAATATCCATGCATATCAATTAATTAGCCCAGCCAATTAATTATCACTGAGGCCCAAATAACAAGATTATTAGTCCGAATTACAGAAGCCACATCGGGGACCATGGACCTATAACCAGTAGCTCCAATAATCAATTATTCATCGAACAGAATAAGTACATTAATTATTAATTTTGGGATTACGCCACCATAAACCCGAAACTGAACTCTACCAATTATAGTTGTATACTTATACTCAACCCATAGAGTGAATAAGCGTCCATTGATATAATCACTACATACAGATTAACCCTCCATAGACTGTCCATTCTGAGAGGGAAGTCTCCGTGAACCCGACTCAGAATATCTTATCCTTATTTACCATCAACCCCTTAGTGATCAATTAGTTCACATATCTGACTAGTAGCTAATTAGTCTAAATATGAACTCGGCCGATCGATCACTTTCTTAGGGCTAACAAATAAGGGGACTGTCTCTCTACTTCCCGCAGGAAGGAATGGATTCCATGTCTGTGAAAATCAGAACTACTCACTCATCTAGAGATAGTGCCAATGAGAAGTGGCTTGGAACACATTATTTAATTGAACCGTAACTAACACATCAAACACTACCCCGGGACAAGCAGCACCCTGTGATCACCTCAGGATTAAGGTTGATCCATATATGATCATCTAATGATTTAATAAGATTCCTCGATCACGGAATTATACCGAGAAATTCAGATTAAATCGGTCCAGTCCTATATGAATGCCATCATATATAAATGCCCCACGTAGGTACCCTCTACCGACAGTCCGGATAAGACTATCACACCCTAAGGTGTTCTGGGCGCATTATTGGTGTTTTAATCAAGAGACCCTAAACTCTGATTAAGTTCACCACGGACTAACAGTTTAAGTATATCACCACTAACTCAATCCTCACGTGTAATCCATACACTGAGTTAAGTGGTTACATACAGATATACTTAGGGTTTGCACCGGTGTATTACTTTACAAGCACAAAGCAAGTAATAAGGTGAGATAAATTCTGTCATTCATTATTAAAACAATTACACAAATTGTCTTTCGGGCACTACACCTAACAATCTCCCACTTGCACGAAATGACAAGTAACGATTGTTTTTAGAGCACACCCTTTCTCATCTTATTCACAACACTCTCCCACTTGCTCTAAAAGCAGATGAGACATATCCATTAATGCCATACCCTCCAAGCACTCGACTTTGTACACTGATTAGTTAGGTTGTCGACTCGAGACGATCTTTAGGATTGAAACGTTGCCGGTCCTTCCAATCAGGCGGTACTCTCTCTCTATATGCTTTTGACTTCTTGTAACTGAAAAGATCCTTCTAAGCTATCTCTTCAATGTTTTCACAATGAAGTGATATCGGCTTATCAGACCTGGAATTATTCCCAGACCAAAAAGAAAATTCTAAGTACTATGAGTAAACACTGAGCCCGAGATCAACTTAATGATCATCCTCAATCTGACTACAAGTCTGAATCAGTGTAGTCAACCATATTCAAGTTTGCACCTGAATATACAAGCATATGATTCCTCGTAATCTAAAGATACTTAAGGACGTACTAAACCGCTACTTATTGCTCGAATCCAAGATTCGATTACTATTGACTTGTGATAACCTGACTTGCCATTATCCAAGAGAGACTCTATCCCATTTTCTCTTTATCCGGAGATTTAGAGAATCATTCCTGAGATGTAAGGTAGGACTACTCTCGTTGAATGTTGCATACGTATATACATGATCATCTTAACCAATAAGACGGATGGGATAGCCAATGACTCATTCTTGTGAATTTGACCGAATCAAATTCTTAGAATATAGTCCAATTCTCTCATCCAGAGAATCTTGGCGTGTCAGTTTCCGACTTCAGATAGCACACCCACGTTGTTTCTAACCGTTTTAGTGTTGTCATTTATGAACACTAATACTACTACTACATTTCCAATATTGATATCCAGTCTACGAAAAACTTATCAATATTTTGGTCAAGTCCACATATTTTAAAACATGTGACTTTTAAATGACCGAGAGGTTCTCTTAAATCCACAAAGGATATAAGCCATGGCAGGCCTCCTACCAAAGGTTCTTTCTGAATGAATTAAGATATCGTTAGTCTCGCAAAAAAGGTCTTAGGGAATCACCCCTATCTTCTGCTTTGTAACGAATCCGTTATTCATTCTTAGCTAAAACCCTTATGTTCTGAATGAATTCAGATTCCGTTGTTCGGCAAGAAAGTCTCGGGGAATCACCCCTATTTTCTGCTTTCTAACGAAATCTAGCAAGACCGAGTGGTGAGAGAGTTCAAGGTCTGGTTAACTCTCTACTTGTCAGGGAATCACCCCTATACCACTCAACTTTGCGCTGAAAGTTTAAACTTTCCTATTCATTCGACTCTTTTCCGTGTAGATCCAATTGCTCCCACTGGGTCTGAGACACTCGGTGGTTCTACAAGAGGCTGAACAGAACTGGAGTACCAAAACTCCATTCATAGGGTTAAGGTTTTCAAACCAACCTCTATGATCAGAATCCTATACAGCCCACTAAGAGCCATAGGTTATCAATCACCCCAGCAGACTGTAAAGTCCACAAAACCACAATGGGTCAATGGTTAAACCATACTCCCACTGCGTCTTGGATGGATTGACATTATGATCTAGTAGTATTTATCATTGTAATCACCAACAACCGATGTTGGACGTGGTCCGATTAAATCAGATAGTAACTACCTTTGGGTAACCGTACTCCAAGGTTTAAGGTTGTTTCTTATAGATTCTATCAGAAGCCTTGTGACAGTTCAACCGTCACTTTCTGATCTCAAGAATCTTATAATCAACCTTCACTCGTCTCATTAAGATATTTCACGAACAGTCACAATCTGAACGTACGTGCAAAATCTCCAGTCCTACCTTCAAGCATTAAATGCTAAATGCCTACATTTATGGAAGTGGTGTGAACCGAATTCACTTCTTATCCATAAACTCACTAGCATCTTCTAGGTAGACTTCTCGGTTTACATAATAATGTTAACCGTTATTTTGCAACGAATTATCTTAATCGAGTTTAGCAGTGTATTGTAGCATATCAATAACTATATAGGGCAAGTCTATGGTTTCTTCCTCAGTGAGAAATATTCCACTAGGAGGCAGGCCGAGCATCAGTCCCAAGACTATGCGATAGCCTATTTCTGAGCATGGAATACTCTATTCTCTGCTAAAATCAGAGACACCTCCTCGTATTCTTTCGATAAACCAACTAGTGTTTTGAGTAGTTATCAGACAGAATGTCACCACTCAAAATCTCCCACTAGCTTGTATCTCTCACCAGACCCCGAAGGTCATGGTGAACAAGCTATGTTACCCCTTCAAATCTATTACCCTTTCCCGATTGAAAGGAAACTTAGTCATTGTTCCTTGAGATAGTGTTCCAAGACTGGGAGATAGGAATCACCCTTAGCCAGTCGTTAGGTCTTATCTCTAGGATATATGCACTAATTAATAGATATTGAAAGGTCGTTTATCTTAATACGGAAACCTTTTGCCTTTAATAGTTTTAGATGTGTTACACATACTTATTCAGCTGTTCTAAGTGGTTCCGACTTTATCAAACAAAAGTCCGAGTCTCGGATTCGTACTACAAATGTCATATTCACTTTCTATGAGGCAACAATATATCGAGTTGAAAGTGAATCCATTTGTTTCAACGAATCTAAAAACAGAAAAATAAATTTTTCTGTGATATTCAAGGATAGAATCCGAAATTCATTTCCTTATATCACTCCCACTATTCTAGCTGAAATTACTGCCCGTTGTTACTTTATTAATCATTAATGCACAGCTTCATTGTTCTTCCAAAGAACTAAGCCACTGAGTCAAGTTACTCGGTTAAGAAAGTCGCTAAGGATTCATTGGTTAGTGATCCGAAATCACTTTCCTTATCCTATACTTTCTTTAATTAATGTTTCGGTTTAGCCTCAAAACTTTAGTTAAGATGATTAACACTTATAGACATTCTTTCCCATTCTTAACTTTCCTTAAAAAGAAATAGTCTTGAACTAGCAGTTCGCTTGAGTAGATACTACTCGTGAACTGTGGGATGTCTAGTGAAAGCATTACCCAGTGGGACTGATTTTCTAATAAATTAGAAAAACATAATATAAAAGCTCCCACTAGTTTATCGGTTCCAAATACCGTCTAACCAGCGACACTTTAATTTATGAGTCTTTAATTTTTCTATTAGAAAATTTCTCGTGTAGACACTACACAATTAAAATTCACTAGAAGAATTTTATCGTCCCAATCACCTTTCAAACTAACTACGGTTGTCTCTCGTTCTGCACGATTGACAGCAGTGATATACTTATTTACGTCACTTAAGTTTTGAAGGCTCAAGAGAAATATCTCTTCCGAAAAATTAATCGCATGTGAGATTAATAAATACAACGTTCTAGTTACTTACCACTTTTAACGAAGTCATTACTAGTCAATTTTACACTAACAGTCTAGCACTTTAGAGAGATATATATAACAGTTGTAAATAAAATTGACAGAAAATAAATCCAAATCATACACTACTAAAATTTTAGGAACATAAACTAAGTACTTATAGTCTATCCTATCGTTCCAAGGATTTAATGTAATGCCTCAGTGCCGCCTTAGGGTAGGTCAAAGAGGTTTCGATTAATATTGAAGATCGATTGAGAATCGAACATCTCATTTGTGATCGTCAATCACCTTTCCTTTTTCAGCCAAGGTACTACCAAAATACCCTTTATGAGTGTGACCTACTGTCTCAGATTTTTAGGTAGACCCCGAGTGTGCCGCCTTAGGGTCGGTCAGTGACCCGACGAGTACCCAAAATCCTATCCTTTCGGAGACCAAGCCTTGAATTTTGATAGCGGTGAAGGCCTTCCTTAGGGAGGCCGATCAAAGCCGCACGAGGCGTCACCATTCTCTCACGTTGCTTGTGTCAACAATAGAGGCCGTGGGGTCGGCTGTCGCCTCTCCCGCTCCCACTCAATATTTTGAAAAAGTGGTGGGTTTACTGATCACGTTTTTGGACTTGATGTTACATTAAGAAACAATAATTCACAGGCCCGAATGTTGTCGGTTATGTGGGCTAACCCACCCGACCTATTCGTTAGAACATATGTGGCCGTCGGACGGATCAAGGTTAGGGGAGCTCCGTTAAGCCGTAGTGGCTCTTCGGATGACTCAGCCTTGCGAGATCCCCGTGCAAACGCCACACGTGGAGGGTGAAGTCGATCGAGCCGTAGCTACTGTTGACCACCCAACCGTGGTTAAACCACTTTCGAACCTGTTTGCCCGTGATTATCCAATCCTTAAACATCAAACTTTCACGTAGACACTACGGAACAAAAACGTAATCTCGTCTTAGGTAAGGTAGAATTCACCAAGAATCCAACACCTTAACCACGAGGTTTCGGTATTTTACTCCTTATGCTTTCGCAGAGTGGGATTCACCGAGAATCCATCACCCAACCTCGACGATTGAAAAACCCGTGTTCCTCGGTTTTTACCCTAATTAGTTTCTAATTAATATCATACAATTAATTAAAACTAATCGCGTGTTTTTATACATGCCTAACTAATTCCTCGAATTAATATCTACATGTATGCATATGGAGTGGAATTCATGATATGATGCATGTCATGACAATTTTCCGGTTCTATTCATACAATCTACACATGTATACTAGTGCGGAAAATAAACACCGAGATGGACCGTTGGCACCCCCGTAACTAATCTATTCGAAAATAAATTAAAACCCTAATCTGCAGCTGTTAGGAATCTTCGACGATCGGCATATCAAACGAACTTGGATCGGGATGAAAATTTCCAGATCTGATCTTCATTCTTCGGACTTCAAGATGGACGGTCGGATCGGAGCTTTGACTTGTCAATCTTCCTCAGTGAGCCGCCCAACTTGCTGCTGAAACAGACTCTCACAGCAGCGCATCATATACTTCCCGAGATCGATCGGGGATGAAGATGAATCCCGATCGTCCTGAAAATTTTATCTCACGTCCAAAACTCCATGATTATCTATCTGACCGGTCGGATTTTAATTTGAACGGTCCCATTGTTCCCAGAAAATCGAAGAAGTCACAGTTAGGGTTTCTGTGAATCCTGCGTTTTTCTGTTACAGCAGCCACTTCGCAGCAACGAACGGAAACCCAAACGGACTCTGATCGACACCAAAATTTGTGGGATTGTTCATCAACTTCCAATCTTGATTCTGACCGGAGGGATCTTCGTTTTAACGGCTCAAACAACGGGAAAAACGAAAAGACTAAACAGCTAATGTACAGATCTATTTTCTGGAAATTAAAATTGCAATAAATATAAATTACATAATTTCCTATACTCATATGAACGAATTTTAATCGTTTATATGAGTTTACAATAGATCTAACGGGTAAACAGTGCCAACCCCAATCGATCTCTTCAACCATAGCAATTTAAAAATTATTAATGCATAATAATAAGTAAAATATCACCTACATGCAATTCCACTCCTTTAAATCGTTTAACTACGATTATGATTATATAAATCGTGGAACCTGGCTCCGATACCACATGAAGGATGCAGGTTCTTAGATCTAAACGAGTTAGATCTACGCGCAGCGGATGGATCACGATTTACATATCATAAAACATAATCAAAGGATTTAACAACTATAAGGGGGTTGAGATCATGTTACCAATATTAGGAAGAGAAGCCAAGATCTTCCGATGTGTTCTCCAAACGGCGGTTGGTGGACACCCTTCTTGTTACACGAGCCTCCTTGATATGCAACCAGAAAAAACCCGAAGATTTTTCCAACTCGAACCCTAAGAATAGAGGCCGAAATTTTTCGGCCAATTTCTCTCGGTGAATAGTGACATGAATAGTACCTTGCCATTAGACTTGGGAGAACTCTCTTTATATAGGAGAGTAATCAATGTCCTCCAAGGATTAAATAATTAAGTGATAATTATCACATTAATCCTTTTCCAAATAAAAGATAAATAAAATGATTATCCCAAACAAATTAAGATAAATCATATTATTATCTATTATTCCATGAATTATCATTTAACAAATAAAAGATAAATCACATGTCAAATAATTATCCAAGAAAACTAATTTCTCTATAATTAAATGATATATATGGCGCCACCTTTGGTCAAAAAAGCCCACATAAAATGTCTTTTATGTGTATTATATTATTTAGCCCAACTAAATAATATCCATGCATATCAATTAATTAGCCCAGCCAATTAATTATCACTGAGGCCCAAATAACAAGATTATTAGTCCGAATTACAGAAGCCACATCGGGGACCATGGACCTATAACCAGTAGCTCCAATAATCAATTATTCATCGAACCGAATAAGTACATTAATTATTAATTCCGGGATTACGCCACCATAAACCCGAAACTGAACTCTACCGATTATAGTTGTATACTTATACTCAACCCATAGAGTGAATAAGCGTCCATTGATATAATCACTACATACAGATTAACCCTCCATAGACTGTCCATTCTGAGAGGGAAGTCTCCGTGAACCCGACTCAGAATATCTTATCCTTATTTACCATCAACCCCTTAGTGATCAATTAGTTCACATATCTGACTAGTAGCTAATTAGTCTAAATATGAACTCGGCCGATCGATCACTTTCTTAGGGCTAACAAATAAGGGGACTGTCTCTCTACTTCCCGCAGGAAGGAATGGATTCCATGTCTGTGAAAATCAGAACTACTCACTCATCAGGAGATAGTGCCAATGAGAAGTGGCTTGGAACACATATTTAAGTGAACCGTAACTAACACATCAAACACTACCCCGGGACAAGCAGCACCCTGTGATCACCTCAGGATTAAGGTTGATCCATATATGATCATCTAATGATTTAATAAGATTCCTCGATTACGGAATTATACCGAGAAATTCATATTAAATCGGTCCAGTCCTATATGAATGCCATCATATATAAATGCCTCACGTAAGTACCCTCTACCGGCAGTCCGGATAAGACTATCACACCCAAGGTGTTCTGGGCGCATTATTAGTGTTTTAATCAAGAGACCCAAAACTCTAATTAAGTTCACCACGGACTAACAGTTTAAGCATATCACCGCTAACTCAATCCTCTCGTGTAATCCATACACTGAGTTAAGTGGTTACATACAGATATACTTAGGGTTTGCAGCAGTGTATTACTTTACAAGCACAAAGCAAGTAATAAGGTGAGATAAATTATGTTATTCATTATTAAAAACAATTACACAAATTGTCTTTCGGGCACTACACCTAACAACTTCTTTTATTACTTCAAAACTTCTTGATTTTTGCTTGATACAAACACTATGGCTTGGGTCCTATTTATAGTACTAGTCTTCAACTAGGATTGTTTCTAGAGTCTTCCACCTTATTCCTTTACTACCTTATTCTAGTGTCTTCCATACAAGATGATTTATTAACTCTCTAGAATTCTCCACACAAGTACATCCTACAACATAATTCTAGATTGACTCATACAAGTTTCTAGAACTTGGACCTTAAGGCCTATTTAATTTTGGACTCTTTGAGTAATTAAGGCTCAAAATCAAGTTTACATTTCAACATCGGACCTGGAATTACTCCCAGACCAAAAAGGAAATTCTAAGCACTATGAGTAAACACTGAGCCCGAGATCAACTTAATGATCATCCTCAATCTGACTACAAGTCTGAATCAGTGTAGTCAACCATATTCAAGTTTGCACCTGAATATACAAGCATATGATTCCTCGTAATCTAAAGATACTTAAGGACGTACTAAACCGCTACTTATTGCTCGAATCCAAGATTCGATTACTATTGACTTGTGATAACCTGACTTGCCATTATCCAAGAGAGACTCTATCCCATTTTCTCTTTATCCGGAGATTTAGAGAATCATTCCTGAGATGTAAGGTAGGACTACTCTCGTTGAATGTTGCATACGTATATACATGATCATCTTAACCAATAAGACGGATGGGATAGCCAATGACTCATTCTTGTGAATTTGACCGAATCAAATTCTTAGAATATAGTCCAATTCTCTCATCCAGAGAATCTTGGCGTGTCAGTTTCCGACTTCAGATAGCACACCCACGTTGTTTCTAACCGTTTTAGTGTTATCATTTATGAACACTAATACTACTACTACATTACCAATATTGATATCCAGTCTACGAAAAACTTATCAATATTTTGGTCAAGTCCACATATTTTAAAACATATGACTTTTAAATGACCGAGAGGTTCTCTTAAATCCACAAAGGATATAAGCCATGGCAGGCCTCCTACCAAAAGGTTCTTTCTGAATGAATTAAGATATCGTTAGTCTCGCAAAAAAGGTCTTAGGGAATCTCCCCTATCTTCTGCTTTGTAACGAATCCGTTATTCATTCTTAGCTAAAACCCTTCTATTCTGAATGAATTCAGATTCCGTTGTTCGGCAAGAAAGTCTCTGGGAATCACCCCTATTTTCTGCTTTCTAACGAAATCTAGCAAGACTGAGTGGTGAGAGAGTTCAAGGTCTGGTTAACTCTCTACTTGACAGGGAATCACCCCTATACCACTCAACTTTGCGCTGAAAGTTTAAACTTTCCTATTCATTCGACTCTTTTCTATGTAGATCCAATTGCTCCCACTGGGCCTGAGACACTCAGGTGGTTCTAAAATAGACTGAACAAAACTGGAGTACAAAAACTCCATTTACAGGGTTAAGGCTGTCAAACCAACCTCTCTAATAAGAATCCTATACAGCCCACCAAGAGCCATAGGTTATCAATCACCCCAGCAGATTATAAAGTCCACAAAATCACAAGGGGTCAACGGTTAAACCATACTCCCACTGTGTCTTAGGTGGATTGACATTCTGATCTAGTAGTATTTATCAGTGTAATCACCAACAACTAATGTTGGACGTGGTCTGATTAAATCAGATAGTAACTACCTTTGGGTAACCGTACTCCAAGGTTTAAGGCTGTTTCTTATAGATTCTATCAGAAGGCTTGTGACAGTTCAACCGTCACTTTCTGATCTCAAGAATCTTATAATCAACCTTCACTCGTCTCATTAAGATATTTCACGAACAGTCACAATCTGAACGTATGCGCAAAATCCCCAGTCCTACCTTCAAGCATTAAATGCTAAATGCCTACATTTACGGATGTGGTGTGAACCGAATTCATTCCTTATCCATAAACTCACTAGCATCTTCTAGGTAGACTTCTCGGTTTACATAATAATGTTAACCGTTATTTTGCAACGAATTATCTTAATCGAGTTTAGCAGTGTATTGTAGCATATCAATAACTATATAGGGCAAGTCTATGGTTTCTTCCTCGGTGAGAAACATTCCACTAGGAGGCAGGCCGAGCATCAGTCCCAAGACTATGCGATAGCCTATTTCTGAGCATGGAATACTCTATTCTCTGCTAAAATCAGAGACACCTCCTCGTATTCTTTCGATAAACCAACCAGTGTTTTGAGTAGTTATCAGACAAAATGTCACCACTCAAAATCTCCCACTAGCTTGTATCTCTCACTAGACCCCGAAGGTCATGGTGAACAAGCTATGTTACCCCTTCAAATCTATTACCCTTTCCCGATTGAAAGGAAACTTAGTCATTGTTCCTTTGAGATAGTGTTCCCAGACTGGGAGATAGGAATCACCCTTAGCCAGTCGTTAGGTCTTATCTCTAGGATATATGCACTAATTAATAGATATTGAAAGGTCGTTTATCTTAATACGGAAACCTTTTGCCTTTAATAGTTTTAGATGTGTTACACATACATAGTCAGCTTTTCTTAGTGGTTCTGACTTTATCAAACAAAAGTCCGAGTCTCGGATTCGTACTACAAATGTCAAATTCACTTTATTTGAGGCAACAATATATCGAGTTGAAAGTGAATCCATTTGTTCCAACGAATCTAAAAACAGAAAAATAAATTTTTCTGTGATATTCAAGGATAGAATCCGAAATTCATTTCCTTATATCACTCCCACTATTCTAGCTGAAATTACTGCCCGTTGTTACTTTATTAATCATTAATGCACAGCTTCATTGTTCTTCCAAAGAACTAAGCCACTGAGTCAAGTTACTCGGTTAAGAAAGTCTCTAAGGATTCATTGGTTAGTGATCCGAAATCACTTTCCTTATCCTATACTTTCTTTAATTAATGTTTCGGTTTAGCCTCAAAACTTTAGTCAAGATGATTAACACTTATAGACATTCTTTCCCATTCTTAACTTTCCTTAAAAAGAAATAGTCTTGAACTAGCAGTTCGCTTGAGTAGATACTACTCGTGAACTGTGGGATGTCTAGTGAAAGCATTACCCAGTGGGACTGATTTTCTAATAAATTAGAAAAAAACATAATATAAAAGCTCCCACTAGCTTATCGGTTCCAAATACCGTCTAACTAGCGACACTTTAATTTATGATTCTCCAATTTTTCTATCAGAAAATTTCTCGTGTAGACACTACACAATTCACTAGAAGAATTTTATCGTCCCAATCATCTTTCAAACTAACTACGGTTTTCTCTCGTTCTGCACGAGTGATAGTGTGACATGCCTATTCACGTCACTTAAGTTTTGAAGGCTTCAAGAGAAATATCTCTTCCGAAAAATTAATCGCATGTGAGATTAATAAATACAACGTTCTAGTTACTTACCATTTTTTTTAACGAAGTCATTACTAGTCAATTTTACACTAGCAGTCTAGCACCTTAGAGAGATATATATAACAGTTGTAAATAAAATTGACAGAAAATAAATCCAAATCATACACTACTAAAATTTTAGGAACATAAACTAAGTACTTATAGTCTATCCTACCGTTCCAAGGATTTAATCTAACACCTCAGTGCCGCCTTAGGGTAGGTCAAAGAGGTTTCGATTAATATTGAAGATCAAATTGAGAATCAAACATCTCATTTGTGATCGTCAATCACCTTTCCTTTTTCAACCAAGGTACTACCAAATATACCCTTTATGAATGTGACCTACTGTCTCAGATTTTTAGGTAGACCCCGAGTGTGCCGCCTTAGGGTCGGTCAGTGACCCGACGAGTACCCAAAATCCTATCCTTTCGGAGACCAAGCCTTGAATTTTGATAGCGGTGAAGGCCTTCCTTAGGGAGGCCGGTCCCAGGCCGGCACGAGGCGTCACCATTCTCTCACGTTGCTTGTGTCAACAGTAGAGGCCGTGGGGTCGGCTGTCGCCTCTCCCGCTCCCACTCAATATTTTGAAAAAGTGGTGGGTTTACTGATCACGTTTTTGGACTTGATGTTACATTAAGGAACAATAATTCACAGGCCCGAATGTTGTCGGTTATGTGGGCTAACCCACCCGACCTATTCGTTAGAACATATGTGGCCGTCGGACGGATCAAGGGTAGGGGAGCTCCGTTAAGCCGTAGTGGCTCTTCGGATGACTCAGCCTTGCGAGATCCCCGTGCAAACGCCACACGTGGAGGGTGAAGTCGATCGAGCCGTAGCTACCGTTGACCACCCAACCGTGGTTAAACCACTTTCGAACCTGTTTGCCCGTGATTATCCAATCCTTAAACATCAAACTTTCACGTAGACACTACGGAACAAAAACGTAATCTCGTCTTAGGTAAGGTGGAATTCACCAAGAATCCAACACCTTAACCACGAGGTTTCGGGATTTTACTCCTTATGCTTTCGCAGAGTGGGATTCACCGAGAATCCATCACCCAACCTCGACGATTGAAAAACCCGTGTTCCTCGGTTTTTACCCTAATTAGTTTCTAATCAATATCAAACAATTAATTAAAACTAATTGCGTGTTTTATACATGCCTAACTAATTCCTCGAATTAATTTCTACATGTATGCATATGGAGTGGAATTCATGATATGATGCATGTCATTGCAATTTTCCGGTTCTATTCATACAATCTACACATGTATACTAGTGCGGAAAATAAACACCGAGATGGACCGTTGACACCCCCGTAACTAATCTATTAGAAAAATAAATTAAAACCCTAATCTGCAGCTGTTAAGAATCTTCGACGATCGGCATATCAAACGAACTTGGATCGGGACGAAAATTTCCAGATCTGATCTTCATTCTTCGGACATCAGGATGGACGGTCGGATCGGAGCTTTGACTTGTCAATCTTCCTCAGTGAGCCGCCCAACTTGCTGCTGAAACAGACTCTTACAGCAGCGCATAATTTACTTTCCGAGGCCGATCGGGGATCAAGATGAATCCCGATCGTCCTGAAAATTTTATCTCACGTCCAAAACTCCATGATTATCGATCTGACCGGTTAGATTTACGTTTCAACGGTCCAAACTCTCCCAGAAAATCGAGGAAGTCACAGTTAGGGTTTCTGTGAATCCTGCGTTTTTCTGTTACAGCAGCCTCTTCACAGCAACGAACGGACATCCAAACGGACTCTGATCGACGCCAAATTTTGTGGGATTGTTCATCAACTTCCAATCTTGATTCTGACCGGAGGGATCTTCGTTTTAACGGCTCAAACAAGGGAAAAAACGAAAACACTAAACAGCTACTAAACAGATCTATTTTCTGGAAATTAAAATTGCAATAAAATAAATTACATAATTTCCTATACTCATATGAACGAATTTTCATCGTTTATATGAGTTTACAATAGATCTAACGGGAAAACGGTGCCAACCCCAATCCATCTCTTCAACCATAGCAATTTTAAAAAATTATTAATGCAAAATAATAAGTAAAATATCACCTACATGCAATTCCACTCCTTTAAATCGTTTAACTACGATTATGACTACATAAATCGTGGAACCTGGCTCTGATACCACATGAAGGATGCAGGTTCTTAGATCTAACCAAGTTAGATCTATACGCAGCGGATGGATCACGATTTACATATCATAAAACATAATTAAAGGACTTAAAAACTACAAGGGGGTTAAAATCATGTTACCAATAGCAAGAGAAGCCAAGATCTTCCGATGTGTTCTCCAAACGGCGGTTGGTGGACACCCTTCTTGATACACGAGCCTCCTTGATATGCAACCAGAAAAACGAAGATTTTTCCAACTCGAACCCTAAGAATAGAGGCCAAAATTTTTCTTTCTCTCAGTGAATAGTGACGTGAATAGTACCTTGCCATTAGACTTGGGAGAACTCTCTTTATATAGGAGAGTAATCAATGTCCTCCAAGGATTAAATAATTAAGTGATAATTATCACATTAATCCTTTTCCAAATAAAAGATAAATAAAATGATTATCCCAAACAAATTAAGATAAATCATATTATTATTTATTATTCCATGAATTATCATTTAACAAATAAAAGATAAATCACATGTTAAATAATTATCCAAGAAAACTAATTTCTCTCTAATTATTAGGACATTAATGGCGCCACATATTGGGTCAAAAAGCCCACATAAAATGTCTTTTATGTGTATTATATTATTTAGCCCAACTAAATAATATCCATGCATATCAATTAATTAGCCCAACCAATTAATTATCACTGAGGCCCAAATAACAAGATTATTAGTCCGAATTACAGAAGCCACACCGGGGACCATGGACCTATAATCAGTAGCTCCAATAATTAATTATTCATCGAACAGAAAGTACATTAATTATTAATTCCGGGATTACGCCACCATAAACCCGAAACTGAACTCTACCGATTATAGACGTATACTTATACTCAACCCATAGAGTGAATAAGCGTCCATTGATATAATCACTACATACGGATTAACCCTCCATAGACTGTCCATTCTGAGAGGGAAGTCTCCGTGAACCCGACTCGAATATCTTATCCTTATTTACCATTAACCCCTAGTGATCAATTAGTTCACATATCTGACTAGTAGCTAATTAGTCTAAATATGAACTCGGCCGATCGATCACTTTCTTAGGGCTAACAAATAAGGGGACTGTCTCTCTACTTCCCGCAGGAAGGAATGGATTCCATGTCTGTGAAAATCAGAACTACTCACTCATCTGGAGATAGTGCCAATGAGAAGTGGCTTGGAACACATATTTAAGTGAACCGTAACTAACACATCAAACACTACCCCGGGACAAGCAGCACCCTGTGATCACCTCGGGATTAAGGTTGATCCATATATGATCATCTAATGATTTAATAAGATTCCTCGATTACGGAATTATACCGAGAAATTCAGATTAAATCGGTCCAGTCCTATATGAATGCCATCATATATAAATGCCCCACGTAGGTACCCTCTACCGACAGTCCGGATAAGACTATCACACCCTAAGGTGTTCTGGGCGCATTATTGGTGTTTTAATCAAGAGACCCTAAACTCTGATTAAGTTCACCACGGACTAACAGTTTAAGCATATCTCCACTAACTCAATCCTCACGTGACCACTAACTCAATCCTCACGTGTAATCCATACACTGAGTTAAGTGGTTACATACAGATATACTTAGGGTTTGCAGCGGTGTATTACTTTACAAGCACAAAGCAAGTAATAAGGTGAGATAAATTCTGTCATTCATTATTAAAAACAATTACACAAATTGTCTTTCGGGCACTACACCTAACAATCTCCCACTTGCACGAAATGACAAGCAACGATTGTTTTTAGAGCACACCCTTTCTCATCTTATTCACAACACTCTCCCACTTGCTCTAAAAGCATATGAGACATATCCATTAATGCCGTACCCTCCAAGCACTCGACTTGGTACACTGATTAGTTAGGTTGTCGACTCGAGACGATCTTTAGGATTGAAACGTTGCCGGTCCTTCCAATCAGGCGGTACTCTCTCTCAATATGCTTTTGACTTCTTGTAACTGAGAAGATCCTTCTAAGCTATCTCTTCACTGTTTTCACAATGAAGTGATATCGGCTTATCAGACCTGGAATTATTCCCAGACCAAAAAGAAAATTCTAAGTATTATGAGTAAACATTGAGCCCGAGATCAACTTAATGATCATCCTCAATCTGACTACAAGTCAGAATCAGTGTAGTCAACCATATTCAAGTTTGCACCTGAATATACAAGCATATGATTCCTCGTTATCTAAAGATACTTGAGGACGTACTAAACCGCTACTTATTGCTCGAATCCAAGATTCGATTACTATTGACTTGTGATAACATGACTTGCCGTTATCCAAGAGAGACTCTATCCCATTTTCTCTTTATCCGAAGATTTAGAGAATCATTCCTGAGAGGTAGGGTAGGACTACTCTCGTTGAATGTTGCATACGTATATGCATAATCATCTTATTCAATAAGATAGGTGGGATAGCCAATGACTCATTCTCGTGAATTTGACCGAATCAGATTCTTAGAATATAGTCCAATTCTCTCTTCCAGAGAATCTTGACCTGTCAGTTTCTGACTTCAGATAGCACACACATGTTGTTTCCAACCGTTTAGTGTTATCATTTATGAACACTAATACTACTACTTTACCAATATTGATATCCAGTCTACGAAAAACTTATCAATATTTTGGTCAAGTCCACATATTTTAAAACATGTGACTTTTAAATGACCGAGAGGTTCTCTTAAATCCACAAAGGATATAAGCCATGGCAGGCCTCCTACCAAAAGGTTCTTTCTGAATGAATTAAGATATCGTTAGTCTCGCAAAAAGGTCTTAGGGAATCACCCCTATCTTCTGCTTTGTAACGAATCCGTTATTCATTCTTAGCTAAAACCCTTCTGTTCTGAATGAATTCAGATTCCGTTGTTCGGCAAGAAAGTCTCAGGGAATCACCCCTATTTTCCGCTTTCTAACGAAATCTAGCAAGACTGAGTGGTGAGAGAGTTCAAGGTCTGGTTAACTCTCTACTTGTCAGGGAATCACCCCTATACCACTCAACTTTGCGCTGAAAGTTTAAACTTTCCTATTCATTCGACTCTTTTCCGTGTAGATCCAATTGCTCCCACTGGGCCCGAGACACTCAGGTGGTTCTACAAGAGGCTGAACAGAACTGGAGTACCAAAACTCCATTCACAGGGTTAAGGTTTTCAAACCAACCTCTATAATCAGAATCCTATACAACCCACCAAGGCCATAGGTTATCAATCACCCCAGCAGATTATAAAGTCCACAAAATCACAATGGGTCAACGGTTAAACCATACTCCCACTGTGTCTTGGGTGGATTGACATTCTGATCTAGTAGTATTTATTAGTGTAATCACCAACAACTAATGTTGGACGTGGTCTGATTAAATCAGATAGTAACTACCTTTGGGTAACCGTACTCCAAGGTTTAAGGTTGTTTTTTATAGATTCTATCGGAAGGCTTGTGACAGTTCAACCGTCACTTTCTGATCTCAAGAATCTTATAATCAACCTTCACTCGTCTCATTAAGATATTTCACGAACAGTCACAATCTGAACGTATGCGTAAAATCCCCAGTCCTACCTTCAAGCATTAAATGCTAAATGCCTACATTTATGGAAGTGGTGTGAACCGAATTCATTCCTTATCCATAAAATCACTAGCATCTTCTAGGTAGACTTCTCGGTTTACATAATAATGTTAACCGTTATTTTGCAACGAATTATCTTAATCGAGTTTAGCAGTGTATTGTAGCATATCAATAACTATATAGGGCAAGTCTATGGTTTCTTCCTCAGTGAGAAATATTCCACTAGGAGGCAGGCCGAGCATCAGTCCCAAGACTATGCGATAGCCTATTTCTGAGTATGGAATACTCTATTCTCTGCTAAAATCAGAGACACCTCCTCGTATTCTTTCGATAAACCAACCAGTGTTTTGAGTAGTTATCAGACAAAATGTCACCACTCAAAATCTCCCACTAGCTTGTATCTCTCACTAGACCCCGAAGGTCATGGTGAACAAGCTATGTTACCCCTTCAAATCTATTACCCTTTCCCGATTGAAAGGAAACTTAGTCATTGTTCCTTTGAGACAGTGTTCCCAGACTGGGAAATAGGAATCACCCTTAGCCAGTCTTTAGGTCTTCTCTCTAGGATATATGAACTAATTAATAGATATTGAAAAGTCGTTTATCTTAATACGGAAACCTTTTACCTTTAATAGTTTTAGATGTGTTACACATACCTATTCAGCTTTTCTTAGTGGTTCTGTCTTTATCAAACAAAAGTCCGAGTCTCAGATTCGTACTACAAATGTCATCTTCACTTTGTTTAAGGCAACTGCAATATCGAGACGAAAGTGAATCCATTTGTTTCAACGAATCTGTAAACAGAAAAATAAATTTTTCTGTGATATTCAAGGATAGAATCCGAAATTCATTTCCTTATATCACTCCCACTATTCTAGCTGAAATTACTGCCCGTTGTTACTTTATTAATGCACAGCTTCATTGTTCTTCCAAAGAACTAAGCCACCGAGTCAAGTTACTCGGTTAAGAAAGTCGCTAAGGATTCATTGGTTAGTGATCCGAAATCACTTTCCTTATCCTATACTTTCTTTAATTAATGTTTCGGTTTAGCCTCAAAACTTTAGTTAAGATGATTAACACTTATAGACACTCTTTCCCATTCTTAACTTTCCTTAAAAGGAAATAGTCTTGAACTAGCAGTTCGCTTGAGTAGATACTACTCGTGAACTGTGGGATGTCTAGTGAAAGCATTACCCAGTGGGACTAATTTTCTAATAAATTAGAAAAACATAGGATAAAAGCTCCCACTAGTTTATCGGTTCCAAATACCGTCTAACTAGCGACACTTTAATTTATGAGTCTCCAATTTTTTTATTAGAAAATTTCTCGTGTAGACACTACACAATTAAAATTCACTGGAAGAATTTTATCGTCCCAATCACCTTTCAAACTAACTACGGCTGTCTCTCGTTCTGCATGATTGACAGCAGTGACATACTTATTTACGTCACTTAAGTTTTGAAGGCTCAAGAGATATATCTCTTCCGAAAAATTAATCGCATGTGAGATTAATAAATACAACGTTCTAGTTACTTACCACTTTTAACGAAGTCGTTACTAGTCAATTTTACATACACTAGTAGTCTAGTACCCTAGAGAGATATATAAATAGTTGTAAATAAAAACTGACAGAAAATAAATCCAAATCATACACTACTAAAATTTTAGGAACATAAACTAATTACTTATAGTCTATCCTACCGTTCCAAGGATTTAATCTAATGCCTCAGTGCCGCCTTAGGGTAGGTCAAAGAGGTTTCGATTAATATTGACGATCAGATTGAGAATCGAACATCTCATTTGTGATCGTCAATCACCTTTCCTTTTTCAGCCAAGGTACTACCAAAAATACCCTTTATGAGTGTGACCTACTGTCTCAGATTTTTAGGTAGACCCCGAGTGTGCCGCCTTAGGGTCGGTCAGTGACCCGACGAGTACCCAAAATCCTATCCTTTCGGAGACCAAGCCTTGAATTTTGATAGCGGTGAAGGCCTTCCTTAGGGGGGCGAAATCAAAGCCGGCACGAGGCGTCACCATTCTCTCACGTTGCTTGTGTCAACAGTAGAGGCCGTGGGGTCGGCTGTCGCCTCTCCCGCTCCCACTCAATATTTTGAAAAAGTGGTGGGTTTACTGATCATGTTTTTGGACTTGATGTTACATTAAGGAACAATAATTCACAGGCCCGAATGTTGCCGGTTATGTGGGCTAACCCACCCGACCTATTCGGTAGAACATATGTGGCCGTCGGACGGATCAAGGGTAGGGGAGCTCCGTTAAGCCGTAGTGGCTCTTCGGATGACTCAGCCTTGCGAGATCCCCGTGCAAACGCCACACGTGGAGGGTGAAGTCGATCGAGCCGTAGCTACTGTTGACCACCCAACCGTGGTTAAACCACTTTCGAACCTGTTTGCCCGTGATTATCCAATCCTTAAACATCAAACTTTCACGTAGACACTACGGAACAAGAACGTAATCTCGTCTTAGGTAAGGTGGAATTCACCAAGAATCCAACACCTTAACCACGAGGTTTCGGGATTTTACTCCTTATGCTTTCGCAGAGTGGGATTCACCGAGAATCCATCACCCAACCTCGACGATTGAAAAAACCCGTGTTCCTCGGTTTTACCCTAATTAGTTTCTAATTAATATCAAACAATTAATTAAAACTAATCGTGTGTTTTATACATGCCTAACTAATTCCTCGAATTAATTTCTACATGTATGCATATGGAGTGGAATTCATGATATGATGCATGTCATGGCAATTTTCCGGTTCTACACATACAATCTAAACATGTATACTAGTGCGGAAAATAAACATCAAGATGGACCGTTGGCACCCCCGTATCTAACCTATTTGAAAATAAATAACGAAACCCTAACTAGGATTTACTACTTTCTAACAAAATCTGCAGCTGTTCAAAATCTTCGACGATCGGCAAAACAAACGAACTTGGATCGCGACGAAACTTTCCAGATCTGATATTCATTCTTCGGACTTCAAGATGGACGGTCGGATCGGAGCTTTGACTTGTCAATCTTCCTCAGTGAGCCGCCCAACTTGCTGCTGAAACAGACTCTCACAGCAGCGCATCATATACTTCCCGAGATCGATCAGGGATGAAGATAAATCCCGATCGTCCTGAAAATTTTATCTCACATCCAAAACTCCATGATAAGCGATCTGACCGGTCGGATTTTAATTTGAACGGTCCAATCGTTCCCAGAAAATCGAAGAAGTCACAGTTAGGGTTTCTGTGAATCCTGCGTTTTTCACTTACAGCTGCCTCTTCTCATCAACGAACGGACATCCAAACGGACTCTGATCGACGCCAAATTTTGTGGGATTGTTCATCAACTTCCAATCTAGATTCTGACCGGAGGGATCTTCGTTTTAACGGCTCAAACAACAGGAAAAACGAAAACACTATACAGCTACTAAACAGATCTACTGACAGGAAATTAAACTTGCAATAACAAATAAATTACATAATTTCCTATACTCATATGAACGAATTTTCATCGTTTATATGAGTTTACAATAGATCTAACGGGAAAACGGTGCCAACCCCAATCCATCTCTTCAACCATAGCAATTTAAAAATCATTAATGCATAATAATAAGTAAAATATCACCTACATGCAATTCCACTCCTTTAAATCGTTTAATTACGATTATGACTATATAAATCGTGGAACCTGTCTCTGCTACCACATGAAGGATGCAGGTTCTTAGATCTAACCAAGTTAGATCTATACGCAGCGGACGGATCACGATTTACATATCATAAAACATAATCAAAGGATTTAACAACTACAAGGGGGTTGAGATCATGTTACCAATATTAGGAAGAGAAGCCAAGATCTTCCGATGTGTTCTCCAAACGGCGGTTGGTGGACACCCTTCTTGATACACGAGCCTCCTTGATATGCAACCAGAAAAATCCCGAAGATTTTTCCAACTCGAACCCTAAGAATAGAGGCCGAAATTTTTCGGCCAATTTCTCTCGGTGAATAGTGACGTGAATAGTACCTTTTATTAGACTTGGGAGAACTCTCTTTATATAGGAGAGTAATCAATGTCCTCCAAGGATTAAATAATTAAGTGATAATTATCACATTAATCCTTTTCCAAATAAAAGATAAATAAAATGATTATCCCAAACAAATTAAGATAAATCATATTATTATCTATTATTCCATGAATTATCATTTAACAAATAAAAGATAAATCACATGTTAAATAATTATCCAAGAAAACTAATTTCTCTCTAATTATTAGGACATTAATGGCGCCACATATTGGGTCAAAAAGCCCACATAAAATGTCTTTTATGTGTATTATATTATTTAGCCCAACTAAATAATATCCATGCATATCAATTAATTAGCCCAGCCAATTAATTATCACTGAGGCCCAAATAACAAGATTATTAGTCCGAATTATAGAAGCCACACCGGGGACCATGGACCTATAACCAGTAGCTCCAATAATTAATTATTAATTTCGGGATTACGCCACCATAAACCCGAAACTGAACTCTACCGATCATAGATGTATACTTATACTCAACCCATAGAGTGAATAAGCGTCCATTGATATAATCACTACATACGGATTAACCCTCCATAGACTGTCCATTCTGAGTGGGAAGTCTCCGTGAACCCGACTCAGAATATCTTATCCTTATTTACCATTAACCCCCTAATGATCAATTAGTGCACATATCTGACTAGTAGCTAATTAGTCAAATGTGAACTCGGCCGATCGATCACTTTCTTAAGGCTAACAAATAAGGGGACTGTCTCTCTACTTCCCGCAGGAAGGAATGGATTCCATGTCTGTGAAAATCAGAACTACTCACTCATCCGGAGATAGTGCCAATGAGAAGTGGCTTGGAACACATTATTTAAGTGAACCGTAACTAACACATCAAACACTACCCCGGGACAAGCAGCACCCTGTGATCACCTCAGGATTAAGGTTGATCCATATATGATCATCTAATGATTTAATAAGATTCCTCGATTACGGAATTATATCGAGAAATACAGATTAAATCGGTCCAGTCCTATATGAATGCCATCATATATAAATGCCCCACGTAGGTACCCTCTACCGACAGTCCGGATAAGACTATCACACCCTAAGGTGTTCTGGGCGCATTATTGGTGTTTTAATCAAGAGACCCTAAACTCTGATTAAGTTCACCACGGACTAACAGTTTAAGCATATCACCGCTAACTCAATCCTCACGTGTAATCCATACACTGAGTTAAGTGGTTACATACAGATATACTTAGGGTTTGCAGCAGTGTATTACTTTACAAGCACAAAGCAAGTAATAAGGTGAGATAAATTCTGTCATTCATTATTAAAAACAATTACACAAATTGTCTTTCGGGCACTACACCTAACAACACTTGCTCTAAAAGCATATGAGACATATCCATTAATGCCGTACCCTCCAAGCACTCGACTTGGTACACTGATTAGTTAGGTTGTCGACTCGAGACGATCTTTAGGATTGAAACGTTGCCGGTCCTTCCAATCAGGCGGTACTCTCTCTCAATATGCTTTTGACTTCTTGTAACTGAGAAGATCCTTCTAAGCTATCTCTTCACTGTTTTCACAATGAAGTGATATCGGCTTATCAGACCTGGAATTATTCCCAGACCAAAAAGAAAATTCTAAGTATTATGAGTAAACATTGAGCCCGAGATCAACTTAATGATCATCCTCAATCTGACTACAAGTCAGAATCAGTGTAGTCAACCATATTCAAGTTTGCACCTGAATATACAAGCATATGATTCCTCGTTATCTAAAGATACTTGAGGACGTACTAAACCGCTACTTATTGCTCGAATCCAAGATTCGATTACTATTGACTTGTGATAACCTGACTTGCCATTATCCAAGAGAGACTCTATCCCATTTTCTCTTTATCCGAAGATTTAGAGAATCATTCCTGAGAGGTAGGGTAGGACTACTCTCGTTGAATGTTGCATACGTATATGCATAATCATCTTATTCAATAAGATAGGTGGGATAGCCAATGACTCATTCTCGTGAATCTGACCGAATCAGATTCTTAGAATATAGTCCGATTCTTTCTTCCAGAGAATCTTGACCTGTCAGTTTCTGACTTCAGATAGCACACACATGTTGTTTCCAACCGTTTAGTGTTATCATTTATGAACACTAATACTACTACTACATTACCAATATTGATATCCAGTCTACGAAAAACTTATCAATATTTTGGTCAAGTCCACATATTTTAAAACATGTGACTTTTAAATGACCGAGAGGTTCTCTTAAATCCACAAAGGATATAAGCCATGGCAGGCCTCCTACCAAAAGGTTCTTTCTGAATGAATTAAGATATCGTTAGTCTCGCAAAAAGGTCTTAGGGAATCACCCCTATCTTCTGCTTTGTAACGAATCCGTTATTCATTCTTAGCTAAAACCCTTCTGTTCTGAATGAATTCAGATTCCGTTGTTCGGCAAGAAAGTCTCGGGGAATCACCCCTATTTTCTGCTTTCTAACGAAATCTAGCAAGACTGAGTGGTGAGAGAGTTCAAGGTCTGGTTAACTCTCTACTTGTCAGTGAATCACCCCTATACCACTCAACTTTGCGCTGAAAGTTTAAACTTTCCTATTCATTCGACTCTTTTCCGTGTAGATCCAATTGCTCCCACTGGGCCTGAGACACTCAGGTGGTTCTACAAGAGGCTGAACAGAACTGGAGTACCAAAACTCCATTCACACGGTTAAGGTTTTCAAACCAACCTCTATAATCAGAATCCTATACAGCCCACCAAGAGCCATAGGTTATCAATCACCCCAGCAGATTATAAAGTCCACAAAATCACAATGGGTCAACGGTTGAACCATACTCCCACTGTGTCTTGGGTGGATTGACATTCTGATCTAGTAGTATTTATTAGTGTAATCACCAACAACTAATGTTGGACGTGGTCTGATTAAATCAGATAGTAACTATCTTTGGGTAACCGTACTCCAAGTTCTAAGGTTGTTATTTTATAGATTCTATCAGAAGGCTTGTGACAGTTCAACCGTCACTTTCTGATCTCAAGAATCTTATAATCAACCTTCACTCGTCTCATTAAGATATTTCACGAACAGTCACAATCTGAACGTATGCGTAAAATCCCCAGTCCTACCTTCAAGCATTAAATGCTAAATGCCTACATTTACGGATGTGGTGTGAACCGAATTCATTCCTTATCCATAAAATCACTAGCATCTTCTAGGTAGACTTCTCGGTTTACATAATGTTAACCGTTATTTTGCAACGAATTATCTTAATCGAGTTTAGCAGTGTATTGTAGCATATCAATAACTATATAGGGCAAGTCTATGGTTTCTTCCTCAGTGAGAAATATTCCACTAGGAGGCAGGCCGAGCATCAGTCCCAAGACTATGCGATAGCCTATTTCTGAGTATGGAATACTCTATTCTCTGCTAAAATCAGAGACACCTCCTCGTATTCTTTCGATAAACCAACCAGTGTTTTGAGTAGTTATCAGACAGAATGTCACCACTCAAAATCTCCCACTAGCTTGTATCTCTCACTAGACCCCGAAGGTCATGGTGAACAAGCTATGTTACCCCTTCAAAACTATTACCCTTTTCCCGATTGAAAGGAAACTTAGTCATTGTTCCTTTGAGATAGTGTTCCAAGACTGGGAGATAGGAA
>CM044897.1:51373264-51397509 GCA_024500145.1 Gentiana dahurica var. dahurica
TACAAGGAATCAAAAATCACCGATTAAGTACTCTATGGATGCGAAAAAAGTACGAAAAAATGTTTGTAATTCTCTTTGAAATCTTGATGTGGTATCGACGAGCGATAAATAAAACACGCCGCGCATAAGCGGCAAGCAAAGCGGAGGTCGAATGGCCTTGTACAAGGAATCAAAAATCACACCGTTAAGTACTCTATGGGTACAAAACAAAGTACGAAAAATAACGTTTGTAATTCTCTTTGAAGTACTGATGTGATATCGACCAGAACGATAAATAAGGCACGCCGGCGCAAACGGCAAGCAAAACGGAGGCCAGAATGGCCTTGTACAAGGAATCAAAAATCACACCGTTAAGTACTCTATGGGTACAAAAAAGAGTACGAAAAAAAACTTTTTGTAATTCTCTTTGAAGTACTGATGTGTTATCGACCAGAACGATAAATAAGGCACGCCGGCGCAAACGGCAAGCAAAACGGAGGCCAGAATGGCCTTGTACAAGGAATCAAAAATCACACAGTTAAGTACTCTATGGGTACGAAAAAAGTACTGAAAAAATGTTTGTAATTCTCTTTGAAGTACCGATGTGATATCGACCCGAACGATAAATAAGGTACGCCGGCGCAACCGGGAAGCAAAATAAAGGCTAGAATGGCCTTGTACAAGGAATCAAAAATCACACAGTTAAGTACTCTATGGGTACGAAAAAAAGTACGAAAAAAATGTTTGTAATTCACTTTGAAGTACTGATGTGGTATCGACCAGAACGATAAATAAGGCACGCCGGCGCAAACGGCAAGCAAAACGGAGGTCAGAATTGCCTTGTACAGGGAATCAAAAATCACACCGTTAAGTACACTACGGGTACAAAACAAAGTACGAAAAATAATGTTTGTAATTCACTTTGAAGTACTGATGTGTTAACGACCAGAACGATAAATAAGGCACGCCGGCGCAAACGGCAAGCAAAACGCAGGCCAGACTGTCTTTGTACAAGGAATCAAAAATCACACCGTTAAGTACTCTATGGGTACAAAAAAGGGTATGAAAAAAAACATTTGTAATTCTCTTTGAAGTACTGATGTGTTATCGACCAGAACGATAAATAAGGCACGCCGGCGCTAACGGCAAGCAAAACGGAGGCCAGAATGGCCTTGTACAAGGAATCAAAAATCACATAGTTAAGTACTCTATGGGAACAAAAAAAGTATGAAAAAAAACGTTTGTAATCTTTGAAGTATGATGTGATATCGACCAGAACGATAAATAAGGCACGCCGGCACAAACGGCAAGCAAAACGGAGGCCAAAATGGCCTTGTACATGGAATCAAAAATCACACAGTTAAGTACTCTATGGGTACGAAAAAAAGTACGGAAAATAATGTTTGTAATTCTCTTTGAAGTACTGATGTGATATCGACCAGAACGATAAATAAGGCACGCCGGCTCAAACGGCAAGCAAAACGGAGGTCAGATTGGCCTTGTACAAGGAATCAAAAATCACACCGTTAAGTACTCTATGGGTACAAAACAAAGTACGAAAAATAATGTTTGTAATTCACTTTGAAGTACTGATGTGTTATCGACCAGAACGATAAATAAGGCACGCCGGTGCAAACGGCAAGCAAAACAGAGGCCAGAATGTCCTTGTACAAGGAATCGAAAATCACACCGTTAAGTACTCTATAGGTACAAAAAAGAGTATGAAAAAAAACATTTGTAATTCTCTTTGAAGTACTGATGTGATATCGACCAGAACGATAAATAAGGCACGCCGGCGCAAACGGCAAGCAAAACGGAGGCCAGAATGGCCTTGTACAAGGAATCAAAAATCACCTAGTTAAGTACACTATGGGTACGAAAAAAAGTACGAAAAAAAACGTTGTAATTCTCTTTGAAGTACTGATGTGATATCGACCAGAACGATAAATAAGGCACAGCGGCGCAAACGGCAAGCAAAACGGAGGCTAGAATGGTCTTGTACAAGGAATCAAAAATCACACCGTTAAGTACTCTATGGGTACAAAAAAGTACGAAAAAAACATTTGTAATTCTCTTTGAAGTACTAATGTGATTTCGACTAGAACGATAAATAAGGAACGCCGGCGCAAACGACAAGCAAAACGGAGGCCAGAATGGCCTTGTGAAAGGAATCAAAAATCACACCGTTAAGTACACTATGGGTACAAAAAACAGTATGAAAAAAAACGTTTGTAATTCTCTTTGAAGTACTGACGTGATATCGACCAGAACGATAAATAAGGCACGCCGGTGCAAACGGCAAGCAAAACGGAGGCCAGAATGGCCTTGTACAAGGAATCAAAAATCACACCATTAAGTACTCTATGGATACAAAAAAAAAGTACGAAAAAAATGTTTGTAATTCTCTTTGAAGTACTGACGTGATATCGACCAGAACGATAAATAAGGCACGCCGGTGCAAACGGCAAGCAAAACGGAGGCCAGAATGGCCTTGTACAAGGAATCAAAATTCACACCGTTAAGTACTATATGGGTACAAAAAAAGTTACGAAAAAAAATGTTTGTAATTCTCTTTGAAGTACTGATGTGATATCGACCAGAACGATAAATAAGGCACAGCGGCGCAAACGGCAAGCAAAACGGAGGCTAGAATGGTCTTGTACAAGGAATCAAAAATCACACCGTTAAGTACTCTATGGGTACAAAAAAGAGTACGAAAAAAAACGTGTGTAATTCTCTTTGAAGTACTGATGTGATTTCGACTAGAACGATAAATAAGGCACGCCGGCGCAAACGACAAGCAAAACGGAGGCCAGAATGGCTATGTGCAAGGAATCAAAAATCACACCGTTAAGTACTCTATGGGTACAAAAAAGAGTATGAAAAAAAACGTTTGTAATTCTCTTTGAAGTACTGATGTGATATCGACCAGAACGATAAATAAGGCACGCCGGCACAAACGGCAAGCAAAACGGAGGCCGGAATGGCCTTGTACAAGGAATCAAAAATCACACAGTTAAGTACTCTATGGGTACGAAAAAAAGTACGAAAAAAAATGTTTGTAATTCTCTTTGAAGTACTGATGTGATATCGACCAGAACGATAAATAAGGCACGCCGGCGCAAACGGCAAGCAAAACGGAGGCCAGAATGGCCTTGTACAAGGAATCAAAAATCACACAGTTAAGTACTCTATGGGTACGAAAAAAAGTACAAAAAAAACGTTTGTAATTCTCTTTGAAGTACTGATGTGATATCGACCAGAACGATAAATAAGGCACGCCGGCGCAAACGGCAAGCAAAACGGAGGCAAGAATGGCCTTGTACAAGGAATCAAAAATCACACAGTTAAGTACTCTATGGGTACGAAAAAAACATTTGTAATTCTCTTTGAAGTACTGATGTGATATCGACCAGAACGATAAATAAGGCAGCCGGCGCAAACGGCAAGCAAAACGGAGGCCAGAATGGCCTTGTACAAGGAATCAAAAATCACACAGTTAAGTACTCTATGGGTACAAAAAAGAGTACGAAAAAAAAGTTTGTAATTCTCTTTGAAGTACTGATGTGATATCGACCAGAACGATAAATAAGGCACGCCGGCGCAAACGGCAAGCAAAACGGAGGCCAGAATGGCCTTGTACAAGGAATCAAAAATCACACAGTTAAGTACTCTATGGGTACAAAAAAGAGTATGAAAAAAACCGTTTGTAATTATCTTTGAAGTACTGATGTGATATCGACCAGAACGATAAATAAGGCACGCCGGCGCAAACGGCAAGCAAAATGGAGGCCAGAATGGCCTTGTACAAGAAATCAAAAATCACACAGTTAAGTACTCTATGGGTACAAAAAAGAGTACGAAAAAACGTTTGTAATTCTCTTTGAAGTACTGATGTGATATCGACCAGAACGATAAATAAGGTACGCCGGCGCAAACGGCAAGAAAAACGGAGGCCAGAATGGCCTTGTACAAGGAATCAAAAATCACACAGTTAAGTACTCTATGGGTACGAAAAAAAGTACGAAAAAAAAGTTTGTAATTCTCTTTGAAGTACTGATGTGATATCGACCAGAACGATAAATAAGGCACGCCGGCGCAAACGGCAAGCAAAACGGAGGCCAGAATGGCCTTGTACAAGGAATCAAAAATCACACCGTTAAGTACTCTATGGGTACAAAAAAGAGTATGAAAAAAAAACGTTTGTAATTCTCTTTGAAGTACTGATGTGATATTGACCAGAACGATAAATAAGGCACGCCGGCGCAAACGGCAAGCAAAACGGAGGCCATAATGGCCTTGTACAAGGAATCAAAAATCACACAGTTAAGTACTCTATGGGTACGAAAAAAAGTACGAAAAAAATGTTTGTAATTCTCTTTGAAGTACTGATGTGATATCGACCAGAACGATAAATAAGGCACGCCGGCGCAAACGGCAAGCAAAACGGAGGCCAGAATGGCCTTGTACAAGGAATCAAAAATCACACAGTTAAGTACTCTATGGGTACGAAAAAAAGTACGAAAAAAAACGTTTGTAATTCTCTTTGAAGTACTGATGTGATATCGACCAGAACGATAAATAAGGCACGCCGGCGCAAACGGCAAGCAAAACGGAGGCCAGAATGGCCTTGTACAAGGAATCAAAAATCACACAGTTAAGTACTCTATGGGTACGAAAAAAAGTACGAAAAAAACGTTTGTAATTCTCTTTGAAGTACTGATGTGATATCGACCAGAACGATAAATAAGGCACGGCGCAAACGGCAAGCAAAACGGAGGCCAGAATGGCCTTGTACAAGGAATCAAAAATCACAATTAAGTACTCTATGGGTACGAAAAAAGTATGAAAAAAAACGTTTGTAATTCTCTTTGAAGTACTGATGTGATATCGACCAGAACGATAAATAAGGCACGCCGGCGCAAACGGCAAGCAAAACGGAGGCCAGAATGGCCTTGTACAAGGAATCAAAATTCACACCGTTAAGTACTCTATGGGTACAAAAAAAAGTACGAAAAAAACGTTTGTAATTCTCTTTGAAGTACTGATGTGATATCGACCAGAACGATAAATAAGGCACGCCGGCGCAAACGGCAAGCAAAACGGAGGCCAGAATGGCCTTGTACAAGGAATCAAAAATCACACAGTTAAGTACTCTATGGGTACGAAAAAAACGTGTGCAATTCTCTTTGAATTACTGATGTGATATCGACCAGAACGATAAATAAGGCACGCCGGCGCAAACGGCAAGCAAAACGGAGGCCAGAATGGCCTTGTACAAGGAATCAAAAATCACACAGTTAAGTACTCTATGGGTACGAAAAAAAGTACGAAAAAAAACGTTTGTAATTCTCTTTGAAGTACTGATGTGATATCGACCAGAACGATAAATAAGGCACGCCGGCACAAGCGGCAAGCAAAACGGAGGCCAGAATGGCCTTGTACAAGGAATCAAAAATCACACAGTTAAGTACTCTATGGGTACGAAAAAAATGTTTGTAATTCTCTTTGAAGTACTGATGTGATATCGACCAGAACGATAAATAAGGCACGCCGGCGCAAACGGCAAGCAAAACGGAGGCCAGAATGGCCTTGTACAAGGAATCAAAAATCACACAGTTAAGTACTCTATGGGTACGAAAAAAAGTACAAAAAAAAAGTTTGTAATTCTCTTTGAAGTACTGATGTGATATCGACCAGAACGATAAATAAGGCACGCCGGTGCAAACGGCAAGCAAAACGGAGGCCAGAATGGCCTTGTACAAGGAATCAAAAATCACACAGTCAAGTACTCTATGGGTACGAAAAAATACGAAAAAAAACATTGTAATTCTCTTTGAAGTACTGATGTGATATCGACCAGAACGATAAATAAGGCACGCCGGTGCAAACGGCAAGCAAAACGGAGGCCAGAATGGCCTTGTACAAGGAATCAAAAATCACACCGTTAAGTACTCTATGGGTACAAAAAAGAGTACGAAAAAAGTTTGTAATTCTCTTTGAAGTACTGATGTGATATCGACCAGAACGATAAATAAGGCACACCGTCGCAAACGGAAAGCAAAACGGAGGCCAGAACGGCCTTGTACTAGGAATCAAAAATCACACCGTTGATTACTCAATGGGTACAAAAAAGAGGTACGAAAAAACCTTTTGTAATTATCTTTGAAGTACTGATGTGATATCGACCAGAACGATAAATATGGCACGCCGGCGCAAACGGCAGGCAAAATGGAGCCCAGAATGGCCTTGTACAAGGAATCAAAAATCACTCCGTTAAGTACTCTATGGGTACAAAAAAGAGTACGAAAAAACGTTTGTAATTCTCTTTGAAGTACTGATGTGATATCGACAAGAACGATAAATAAGGCACGCCGTCGCAAACGGCAAGAAAAACGGTGGCCAGAATGCCCTTGTACAAGGAATCGAAAATCACACAGTTAAGTACACTTTGGGTACGAAAAAAAGTACGAAAAAAAAGTTTGTAATTCTCTTTGAAGTACTGATGTGATTTCGACTAGAACGATAAATAAGGCACGCCGGCGCAAACGACAAGCAAAACGGAGGCCAGAATGGCCTTGTACAAGGAATCAAAAATCACACCGTTAAGTACTCTATGGGTACAAAAAAGTGTATTAAAAAAAACGTTTGTAATTCTCTTTGAAGTACTGATGTGATATCGACCAGAACGATAAATAAGGCACGCCGGCGCAAACGGCAAGCAAAACGGAGGCCAGAATGGCCTTGTACAAGGAATCAAAAATCACACAGTTAAGTACTCTATGGGTGCAAAAAAAGTACGAAAAAAAATGTTTGTAATTCTCTTTGAAGTACTGATGTGATATCGACCAGAACGATAAATAAGGCACGCCGGCGCAAACGGCAAGAAAAGCGGAGGCCAGAATGGCCTTGTACAAGGAATCAAATATCACACAGTTAAGTACTCTATGGGTACGAAAAAAACGTTTGCAATTCTCTTTGAATTACTGATGTGATATCGACCAGAACGATAAATAAGGCACGCCGGCACAAACGGCAAGCAAAACGGAGGCCAGAATGGCCTTGTACAAGGAATCAAAAATCACACAGTTAAGTACTCTATGGGTACGAAAAAAAGTACTAAAAAAACATTTGTAATTCTCTTTGAAGTACTGATGTGATATCGACCAGAACGATAAATAAGGCACGCCGGCGCAAACGGCAAGCAAAACGGAGGCCAGAATGGCCTTGTACAAGGAATCAAAAATCACACAGTTAAGTACTCTATGGGTACGAAAAAAAAAGGTTGTAATTCTCTTTGAAGTACTGATGTGATATCGACCAGAACGATAAATAAGGCACGCCGGCGCAAACGGCAAGCAAAACGGAGGCCAGAATGGCCTTGTACAAGAAATCAAAAATCACACAGTTAAGTACTCTATGGGTACGAAAAAAAGTATGAAAAAACCGTTTGTAATTCTCTTTGAAGTACTGATGTGATATCGACCAGAACGATAAATATGGCACGCCGCCGCAAATGGCAAGCAAAATGGAGGCCAGAATGGCCTTGTACAAGGAATCAAAAATCACTACGTTAAGTACTCTATGGGTACAAAAAAGATTACGAAAAAACGTTTGTAATTCTCTTTGAAGTAGTGATGTGATATCGACCAGAACGATAAATAAGGCACGACGGAGCAAACGGCAAGCAAAACGGTGGCCAGAATGCCCTTGTACCAAGAATCAAAATACACACAGTTAAGTACACTTTGGGTACGAAAAAAAGTACGAAAAAAAAGTTTGTAATTCTCTTTGAAGTACTGATGTGGTATCGACAAAAACGATAAATAAGGTACGCCGGCGCAAACGGCAAGCAAAACGGAGACCAGAATGGCCTTGTACAAGGAATCAAAAATCACACCGTTAAGTACTCTATGGGTACAAAAAAAAGTACGAAAAAAACGTTTGTAATTCTCATTGAAGTCCTGATGTGTTATCGACAAGAATGATAAATAACGGCAAGCGAAAGCGGAGGCAGAATGGCCTGGTACAAGGAATCAAAAATCACACCGTTAAATACTCTATGGGAACAAAAAAGAGTACGAAAAAAAAAATTTGTAATTCTCTTTGAAGTACTGATGTGATATCGACCAGAACGATAAATAAGGCACGCCGGCGCAAACGGCAAGCAAAACGGAGGCCAGAATGGCCTTGTACAAGGAATCAAAAATCACACCGTTAAGTACTCTATGGGTACAAAAAGTACGAAAAAAACGTTTGTAATTCTCTTTGAAGTAATGATGTGTATGCAGGTTCTTAGATCTAACCAAGTTAGATCTATACGCAGCGGACGGATCACGATTTACATATCATAAAACATAGTTAATGGACTTAAAAACTACAAGGGGGTTAAAATCAAGTTACCAACATTAGGAAGAGAAGCCAAGATCTTCCGATGTGTTCTCCAAACGGCGGTTGGTGGACACCCTTCTTGATACACGAGCCTCCTTGATATGCAACCAGAAAAATCCCGAAGATTTTTCCAACTCGAACCCTAAGAATAGAGGCCGAAATTTTTCGGCCAATTTCTCTCGGTGAATAGTGATGTGAATAGTACCTTGCCATTAGACTTGGGAGAACTCTCTTTATATAGGAGAGTAATCAATGTCCTCCAAGGATTAAATAATTAAGTGATAATTATCACATTAATCCTTTTTCAAATAAAAGATAAATAAAATGATTATCCCAAACAAATTAAGATAAATCATATTATTATCTATTATTCCATGAATTATCATTTAACAAATAAAAGATAAATCACATGTTAAATAATTATCCAAGAAAACTAATTTCTCTCTAATTATTAGGACATTAATGGCGCCACATATTGGGTCAAAAAGCCCACATAAAATGTCTTTTATGTGTATTATATTATTTAGCCCAACTAAATAATATCCATGCATATCAATTAATTAGCCCAACCAATTAATTATCACTGAGGCCCAAATAACAAGATTATTAGTCCGAATTACAGAAGCCACACCGGGGACCATGGACCTATAATCAGTAGCTCAATAATTAATTATTCATCGAACAGAAAGTACATTAATTATTAATTCCGAGATTACGCCACCATAAACCCGAAACTAAACTCTACCGATTATAGATGTATACTTATACTCAACCCATAGAGTGAATAAGCGTCCATTGATATAATCACTACATACAGATTAACCCTCCATAGACTGTCCATTCCGAGAGGGAAGTCTCCGTGAACCCGACTCAGAATATCTTATCCTTATTTACCATCAACCCCCTAATGATCAATTAGTTCACATATCGACTAGTAGCTAATTAGTCAAATATGAACTCGGCCGATCGATCACTTTCTTAGGGCTAACAAATAAGGGGACGGTCTCTCTACTTCCCGCAGGAAGGAATGGATTCCATGTCTGTGAAAATCAGAACTACTCACTCATCTGGAGATAGTGCCAATGAGAAGTGGCTTGGAACACATATTTAAGTGAACCGTAACTAACACATCAAACACTACCCCGGGACAAGCATCACCCTATGATCACCTCGGGATTAAGGTTGATCCATATATGATCATCTAATGATTTAATAAGATTCCTCGATTACGGAATTATACCGAGAAATTCAGATTAAATCGGTCCAGTCCTATATGAATGCCATCATATATAAATGCCCCACGTAGGTACCCTCTACCGACAGTCCGGATAAGACTATCACACCTAAGGTGTTCTAGGCGCATTATTGGTGTTTTAATCAAGAGACCCTAAACTCTGATTAAGTTCACCACGGACTAACAGTTTAAGTATATCACCACTAACTCAATCCTCACGTGCATGCCATACACTGAGTTAAGCGGTTACATACTGATACACTTAGGGTTTGCAGCAGTGTATTACTTTACAAGCACAAAGCAAGTAATAAGGTAAACTAAATTCTGTCATAAAAAACAATTACACAAATTATCTTTCGGGCACTACACCTAACAATCTCCCACTTGCGAAATGACAAGTAATGATTGTTTTTAAAGCACACCCTTTCTCATCTTATTCACAACACTCTCCCACTTGCTCTAAAAGCAGATGAGACATATCCATCAATGCCGTACCCTCCAAGCACTTGACTTGGTACACTGATTAGTTAGGTTGTCGACTCGAGACGATCTTTAGGATTGAAACGTTGCCGGTCCTTCCAATCAGGCGGTACTCTCTCTCTATATGCTTTTGACTTCTTGTAACTGAGAAGATCCTTCTAAGCTATCTCTTCAATGTTTTCACAATGAAGTGATATCGGCTTATCAGACCTGGAATTATTCCCAGACCAAAAAGAAAATTCTAAGTACTATGAGTAAACACTGAGCCCGAGATCAACTTAATGATCATCCTCAATTTGACTACATGTCAGAATCAGTGTAGTCAACCATATTCAAGTTTGCACCTGAATATACAAGCATATGATTCCTCGTAATCTAAAGATACTTAAGGACGTACTAAACCGCTACTTATTGCTCGAATCCAAGATTCGATTACTATTGACTTGTGATAACCTGACTTGCCATTATCCAAGAGAGACTCTATCCCATTTTCTCTTTATCCGGAGATTTAGAGAATCATTCCTGAGATGTAAGGTAGGACTACTCTCGTTGAATGTTGCATACGTATATACATGATCATCTTAACCAATAAGACGGATGGGATAGCCAATGACTCATTCTTGTGAATTTGACCGAATCAAATTCTTAGAATATAGTCCAATTCTCTCATCCAGAGAATCTTGGCGTGTCAGTTTCCGACTTCAGATAGCACACCCACGTTGTTTCTAACCGTTTTAGTGTTATCATTTATGAACACTAATACTACTACTACATTACCAATATTGATATCCAGTCTACGAAAAACTTATCAATATTTTGGTCAAGTCCACATATTTTAAAACATGTGACTTTTAAATGACCGAGAGGTTCTCTTAAATCCACAAAGGATATAAGCCATGGCAGACCTCCTACCAAAGGTTCTTTCTGAATGAATTAAGATATCGTTAGTCTCGCAAAAAAGGTCTTAGGGAATCACCCCTATCTTCCGCTTTTTAACGAATCCGTTATTCATTCTTAGCTAAAACCCTTCTGTTCTAAATGAATTCAGATTCCGTTGTTCAGCAAGAAAGTCTCAGGGAATCACCCCTATTTTCTGCTTTCTAACGAAATCTAGCAAGACTGAGTGGTGAGAGAGTTCAAGGTCTGGTTAACTCTCTACTTGACAGGGAATCACCCCTATACCACTCAACTTTGCGCTGAAAGTTTAAACTTTCCTATTCATTCGACTCTTTTCTATGTAGATCCAATTGCTCCCACTGGGCCTGAGACACTCGGTGGTTCTACAATAGACTGAACAAAAATGGAGTACAAAAACTCCATTTACAGGGTTAAGGCTGTCAAACCAACCTCTATAATCAGAATCCTATACAGCCCACCAAGAGCCATAGGTTATCAATCACCCCAGCAGATTATAAAGTCCACAAAATCACAATGGGTCAACGGTTAAACCATACTCCCACTGTGTCTTGGGTGGATTGACATTCCGATCTAGTAGTATTTATCAGTGTAATCACCAACAACTAATGTTGGGCGTGGTCCGATTAAATCAGATAGTAACTACCTTTGGGTAACCGTACTCCAAGGTTTAAGGCTGTTTCTTATAGATTCTATCAGAAGGCTTGTGACAGTTCAACCGTCACTTTCTGATCTCAAGAATCTTATAATCAACCTTCACTCGTCTCATTAAGATATTTTACGAACAGTCACAATCTGAACGTATGCGCAAAATCCCCAGTCCTACCTTCAAGCATTAAATGCTAAATGCCTACATTTACGGATGTGGTGTGAACCGAATTCATTCCTTATCCATAAACTCACTAGCATCTTCTAGGTAGACTTCTCGGTTTACATAATAATGTTAACCGTTATTTTGCAACGAATTATCTTAATCGAGTTTAGCAGTGTATTGTAGCATATCAATAACTATATAGGGCAAGTCTATGGTTTCTTCCTCGGTGAGAAACATTCCACTAGGAGGCAGGCCGAGCATCAGTCCCAAGACTATGCGATAGCCTATTTCTGAGCATGGAATACTCTATTCTCTGCTAAAATCAGAGACACCTCCTCGTATTCTTTCGATAAACCAACCAGTGTTTTGAGTAGTTATCAGACAAAATGTCACCACTCAAAATCTCCCACTAGCTTGTATCTCTCACTAGACCCCGAAGGTCATGGTGAACAAGCTATGTTACCCCTTCAAATCTATTACCCTTTCCCGATTGAAAGGAAACTTAGTCATTGTTCCATTGAGACAGTGTTCCCAGACTGGGAAATAGGAATCACCCTTAGCCAGTCGTTAGGTCTTATCTCTAGGATATATGCACTAATTAATAGATTATGAAGAATCGTTTATCTTAATACGGAAACCATTTGCCTATAATAGTTTTAGATGTGGTACACATACATAGTCAGCTTTTCTTAGTGGTTCTGACTTTATCAAACAAAAGTCCGAGTCTCGGATTCGTACTACAAATGTCAAATTCACTTTATTTGAGGCAACAATATATCGAGTTGAAAGTGAATCCATTTGTTCCAACGAATCTAAAAACAGAAAAATAAATTTTTCTGTGATATTCAAGGATAGAATCCGAAATTCATTTCCTTATATCACTCCCACTATTCTAGCTGAAATTACTGCCCGTTGTTACTTTATTAATCATTAATGCACAGCTTCATTGTTCTTCCAAAGAACTAAGCCACTGAGTCAAGTTACTCGGTTAAGAAAGTCTCTAAGGATTCATTGGTTAGTGATCCGAAATCACTTTCCTTATCCTATACTTTCTTTAATTAATGTTTCGGTTTAGCCTCAAAACTTTAGTTAAGATGATTAACACTTATAGACATTCTTTCCCATTCTTAACTTTCCTTAAAAAGAAATAGTCTTGAACTAGCAGTTCGCTTGAGTAGATACTACTCGTGAACTGTGGGATGTCTAGTGAAAGCATTACCCAGTGGGACTGATTTTCTAATAAATTAGAAAAAAACATAATATAAAAGCTCCCACTAGTTTATCGGTTCCAAATACCGTCTAACTAGCGACACTTTAATTTATGATTCTCCAATTTTTCTATCAGAAAATTTCTCGTGTAGACACTACACAATTCACTAGAAGAATTTTATCGTCCCAATCATCTTTCAAACTAACTACGGTTTTCTCTCGTTCTGCACGAGTGATAGTGTGACATGCCTATTCACGTCACTTAAGTTTTGAAGGCTTCAAGAGAAATATCTCTTCCGAAAAATTAATCGCATGTGAGATTAATAAATACAACGTTCTAGTTACTTACCATTTTTTTTAACGAAGTCATTACTAGTCAATTTTACACTAGCAGTCTAGCACCTTAGAGATATATATATAACAGTTGTAAATAAAATTGACAGAAAATAAATCCAAATCATACACTACTAAAATTTTAGGAACATAAACTAAGTACTTATAGTCTATCCTACCGTTCCAAGGATTTAATCTAACACCTCAGTGCCGCCTTAGGGTAGGTCAAAGAGGTTTCGATTAATATTGAAGATCAAATTGAGAATCAAACATCTCATTTGTGATCGTCAATCACCTTTCCTTTTTCAGCCAAGGTACTACCAAAATACCCTTTATGAGTGTGACCTACTGTCTCAGATTTTTAGGTAGACCCCGAGTGTGCCGCCTTAGGGTCGGTCAGTGACCCGACGAGTACCCAAAATCCTATCCTTTCGGAGACCAAGCCTTGAATTTTGATAGCGGTGAAGGCCTTCCTTAGGGGGCCGAAATCAAAGCCGGCACGAGGCGTCACCATTCTCTCACGTTGCTTGTGTCAACAGTAGAGGCCGTGGGGTCGGCTGTCGCCTCTCCGCTCCCACTCAATATTTTGAAAAAGTGGTGGGTTTCTTGATCACGTTTTTGGACTTGATGTTACATTAAGGAACAATAATTCACAGGCCCGAATGTTGTCGGTTATGTGGGCTAACCCACCCGACCTATTCGTTAGAACATATGTGGCCGTCGGACGGATCAAGGCTAGGGGAGCTCCGTTAAGCCGTAGTGGCTCTTCGGATGACTCAGCCTTGCGAGATCCCCGTGCAAACGCCACACGTGGAAGGTGAAGTCGATCGAGCCGTAGCTACTGTTGACCACCCAACCGTGGTTAAACCACTTTCGAACCTGTTTGCCCGTGATTATCCAATCCTTAAACATCAAACTTTCACGTAGACACTACGGAACAAAAACGTAATCTCGTCTTAGGTAAGGTGGAATTCACCAAGAATCCAACACCTTAACCACAAGGTTTCGGGATTTTACTCCTTATGCTTTCGCAGAGTGGGATTCACCGAGAATCCATCACCCAACCTCGACGATTGAAAAAACCCGTGTTCCTCGGTTTTTACCTAATTAGTTTCTAATTAATATCAAACAATTAATTAAAACTAATCGTGTTTTATACATGCCTAACTAATTCCTCGAATTAATTTCTACATGTATGCATATGGAGTGGAATTCATGATATGATGCATGTCATGGCAATTTTCCGGTTCTATTCATACAATCTACACATGTATACTAGTGCGGAAAATAAACACCGAGATGGACCGTTGACACCCCCGTAACTAATCTATTAGAAAAATAAATTAAAACCCTAATCTGCAGCTGTTAAGAATCTTCGACGATCGGCATATCAAACGAACTTGGATCGGGACGAAAATTTCCAGATCTGATCTTCATTCTTCGGACATCAAGATGGACGGTCGGATCGGAGCTTTGACTTGTCAATCTTCCTCAGTGAGCCGCCCAACTTGCTGCTGAAACAGACTCTTACAGCAGCGCATAATTTACTTTCCGAGGCCGATCGGGGATCAAGATGAATCCCGATCGTCCTGAAAATTTTATCTCACGTCCAAAACTCCATGATTATCGATCTGACCGGTTAGATTTACGTTTCAACGGTCCAAACTCTCCCAGAAAATCGAGGAAGTCACAGTTAGGGTTTCTGTGAATCCTGCGTTTTTCTGTTACAGCTGCCTCTTCTCATCAACGAACGGACATCCAAACGGAGTCTGATCGACGCCAAATTTTGTGGGATTGTTCATCAACTTCCAATCTAGATTCTGACCGGAGGGATCTTCGTTTTAACGGCTAAAACAAGGGAAAAAACGAAAACACTATACAGCTACTAAACAGATCTATTTACAGGAAATTAAACTTGCAATAATAAACAAATTACATAATTTCCTATACTCATATGAACGAATTTTCATCGTTTATATGAGTTTACAATAGATCTAACGGGACAACGGTGCCAACCCCAATCCATCTCTTCAACCATAGCAATTTTAAAAAATTATTAATGCAAAATAATAAGTAAAATATCACCTACATGCAATTCCACTCCTTTAAATCGTTTAACTACGATTATGATTATATAAATCGTGGAACCTGGCTCTGATACCACATGAAGGATGCAGGTTCTTAGATCTAACCAAGTTAGATCTATACGCAGCGGACGGATCACGATTTACATATCATAAAACATAGTTAATGGACTTAAAAACTACAAGGGGGTTAAAATCAAGTTACCAACATTAGGAAGAGAAGCCAAGATCTTCCGATGTGTTCTCCAAACGGCGGTTGGTGGACACCCTTCTTGATACACGAGCCTCCTTGATATGCAACCAGAAAAATCCCGAAGATTTTTCCAACTCGAACCCTAAGAATAGAGGCGAAATTTTTCGGCCAATTTCTCTCGGTGAATAGTGACGTGAATAGTACCTTGCCATTAGACTTGGGAGAACTCTCTTTATATAGGAGAGTAATCAATGTCCTCCAAGGATTAAATAATTAAGTGATAATTATCACATTAATCCTTTTCCAAATAAAAGATAAATAAAATGATTATCCCAAACAAATTAAGATAAATCATATTATTATCTATTATTCCATGAATTATCATTTAACAAATAAAAGATAAATCACATGTTAAATAATTATCCAAGAAAAATAATTTCTCTCTAATTATTAGGACATTAATGGCGCCACATATTGGGTCAAAAAAGCCCACATAAAATGTCTTTTATGTGTATTATATTATTTAGCCCAACTAAATAATATCCATGCATATCAATTAATTAGCCCAGCCAATTAATTATCACTGAGGCCCAAATAACAAGATTATTAGTTCGAATTACAGAAGCCACACCGGGGACCATGGACCTATAACCAGTAGCTCAATAATTAATTATTCATCGAACAGAAAGTACATTAATTATTAATTCCGGGATTACGCCACCATAAACCCGAAACTGAACTCTACCGATTATAGATGTATACTTATACTCAACCCATAGAGTGAATAAGCGTCCATTGATATAATCACTACATACGGATTAACCCTCCATAGACTGTCCATTACGAGAGGGAAGTCTCCGTGAACCCGACTCGAATATCTTATCCTTATTTACCATCAACCCCTAGTGATCAATTAGTTCACATATCGACTAGTAGCTAATTAGTCTAAATATGAACTCGGCCGATCGATCACTTTCTTAGGGCTAACAAATAAGGGGACTGTCTCTCTACTTCCCGCAGGAAGGAATGGATTCCATGTATGTGAAAATCAGAACTACTCACTCATCTGGAGATAGTGCCAATGAGAAGTGGCTTGGAACACATATTTAAGTGAACCGTAACTAACACATCAAACACTACCCCGTGACAAGCAGCACCCTGTGATCACCTCAGGATTAAGGTTGATCCATATATGATCATCTAATGATTTAATAAGATTCCTCGATTACGGAATTATACCGAGAAATTCATATTAAATCGGTCCAGTCCTATATGAATGCCATCATATATAAATGCCCCACGTAGGTACCCTCTACCGGCAGTCCGGATAAGACTATCACACCCTAAGGTGTTCTGGGCGCATTATTGGTGTTTTAATCAAGAGACCCTAAACTCTGATTAAGTTCACCACGGACTAACAGTTTAAGTATATCACCGCTAACTCAATCCTCACGTGTAATCCATACACTGAGTTAAGTGGTTACATACAGATATACTTAGGGTTTGCAGCAGTGTATTACTTTACAAGCACAAAGCAAGTAATAAGGTGAGATAAATTCTGTCATTCATTATTAAAAACAATTACACAAATTGTCTTTCGGGCACTACACCTAACAATCTCCCACTTGCACGAAATGACAAGTAACGATTGTTTTTAGAGCACACCCTTTCTCATCTTATTCACAACAATATCGACCAGAACGATAAATAAGGCACGCCGGCGCAAACGGCAAGCAAAACGGAGACCAAAATGGCCTTGTACAAGGAATCAAAAATCACTCCGTTAAGTACTCTATGGGTACAAAAAAGAGTACGAAAAAACGTTTGTAATTCTCTTTGAAGTACTGATGTGATATCGACAAGAACAATAAATAAGGCACGCCGTCGCAAACGGCAAGAAAAACGGTGGCCAGAATGCCCTTGTACAAGGAATCGAAAATCACACAGTTAAGTACACTTAGGGTACAAAAAAAAGTACGAAAAAAAAGTTTGTAATTCTCTTTAAAGTACTGATGTGATTTCGACTAGAACGATAAATAAGGCACGCCGGCGCAAACGACAAGCAAAATGGAGGCCAGAATGGCCTTGTGCAAGGAATCAAAAATCACACCGTTAAGTACTCTATGGGTACAAAAAAGTGTATGAAAAAAAATGTTTGTAATTCTCTTTGAAGTACTGATGTGATATTGACCAGAACGATAAATAAGGCACGCCGGCGCAAACGGCAAGCAAAACGGAGACCAGAATGGCCTTGTACAAGGAATCAAAAATCACCAGATTAAGTACTCTATGGAGTGCGAAAAAGCGTTTGTAATTATCTTTGAAGTCTTGATGTGATATCGACGGAGCGATAATAAAGGCACGGGCATAAGCGGCAAGAAAAACGGAGGACAGAATGGCCTTGTACAAGGAACAAAAATCACAGTTAAATACTGTATGGGTACGAAAAAAAGTACAAAAAAAACGTTTGTGATTCTCTTTGAAGTACTGATGTGATATCGACCAGAACGATAAATAAGGCACGCCGGCGCAAACGGCAAGCTAAACGGAGACCAGAATGGCATTGTACAAGGAATCAAAAATCACACAGTTAAGTACTCCATGGGTACGAAAAAAAGTATGAAAAAAAACATTTGTAATTCTCTTTGAAGTACTGATGTGGTATCGACCAGAACGATAAATAAGGTAACCCAGTGCAAACGGCAAGCAAAACGGAGGTCAGAATGGTCTTGTACAAGGAATCAAAAATCACACCGTTAAGTACTTTATGGGTACAAAAAAGAGTATGAAAAAAAGGTTTGTAATTCTCTTTGAAGTACTGATGTGATATCGACCAGAACGATAAATAAGGCACACCGTCGCAAACGGCAAGCAAAGCGGAGGCCCGAATGGCCTTGTACTAGGAATCAAAAATAACACCGTTAATTACTCTATGGGTACAAAAAAGAGTATGAAAAAAACCGTTTGTAATTCTCTTTGAAGTACTGATGTGATATCGAACAGAACGATAAATATGGCACGCCGGCGCAAATGGCAAGCAAAATGGAGGCCATAATGGCCTTGTACAAGGAATCAAAAATCACTACGTTAAGTACTCTATGGGTACAAAAAAGATTACGAAAAAACGTTTGTAATTCTCTTTGAAGTACTGATGTGATATCGACCAGAACGATAAATAAGGCACGACGGAGCTAACGGCAAGCAAAACGGTGGCCAGAATGCCCATGTACCAGGAATCAAAAAACACACAGTTAAGTACACTTTGGGTACGAAAAAAAGTACGAAAAAAAAGTTTGTAATTCTCTTTGAAGTACTGATGTGGTATCGACAAAAACGATAAATAAGGTACGCCGGCGCAAACGGCAAGCAAAACGGAGACCAGAATGGCATTGTACAAGGAATCAAAAATCACACAGTTAAGTACTCTATGTGTACGAAAAAAAGTACAAAAAAAAAACGTTTGTAATTCTCATTGAATTACTGATGTGTTATCGACCAGAATGATAAATAACGGCAAGCAAAACGGTGGCAAGAATGGCCTGGTACAAGGAATCAAAAATCACACCGTTAAATACTCTGTGGGATCAAAAAAGAGTACGAAAAAAAAATTTTGTAATTCTCTTTGAAGTACTGATGTGATATCGACCAGAACGATAAATAAGGCACGCCGGCGCAAACGGCAAGCACAATGGAGACCAAAATGGCCTTGTACAAGGAATCAAAAATCACACCGTTAAGTACTCTATGGGTACAAAAAAGAGTACGAAAAAAACGTTTTGTAATTCTCTTTGAAGTAATGATGTGATATCGACCAAAACGATAAATAAGGCACGCCGGCGCAAACGGCAAGCAAAACGGAGACCAAAATGGCCTTGTACAAGGAATCAAAAATCACACAGTTAAGTACTCTATGGGTACGAAAAAAAGTACGAAAAAAAACATTTGTAATTCTCTTTGAAGTACTGATGTGATATCGACCAGAACGATAAATAAGGCAAGCCGGCGCAAACGGCAAGCAAAACGGAGGCCAGAATGGCCTTGTACAAGAATCAAAAATCACACAGTTAAGTACTCTATGGGTACGAAAAAAAGTACGAAAAAAATGTTTGTTATTCTCTTTGAAGTACTGATGTGATATCGACCAGAACGATTAAGGCACGCCGGCGCAAACGGCAAGCAAAACGGAGGACAGAATCACACCGTTAAGTACTATATGGGTACAAAAATAAGTATGAAAAAACCGTTTGTAATTTCTCTTTGAAGTACTGATGTGATATCGACCAGAACGATAAATAAGGCACGCCGGCGCAAACGGCAAGGAAAACGGAGGCCAGAATGGCCTTGTACAAGGAATCAAAAATCACATAGTTAAGTACTCTATGGGTACAAAGAAAGTATGAAAAAATGTGTGTAATTCTCTTTGAAGTACTGATGTGATATCGACCAGAACGATAAATAAGGCACGCCGGCGCAAACGGCAAGAAAAACGGAGGCCAGAATGGCCTTGTACAAGGAATCAAAAATCACACAGTTAAGTACTCTATGGGTACGAAAAAGAACATTTGTAATTCTCTTTGAAGTACTTATGTGATATCGACGAGAACGATAAATAAAGGCAGCGCGGTATAAGCGGCAAACAAAGCGGAGGCGAATGGCCTTGTACAAGAATCAAAATTACAAAAAGAGTATGAAAAAAACATTTGTAATTCTATTTGAAATCTTGATGTGATATCGACGAGCGATAAATAAGGCGCCCGGCACAAGCGGCAAGCAAAACGGAGGCCAGAATGGCCTTGTACAAGGAATCAAAAATCACACCGTTAAGTACTCTATGGGTAAGAAAAAAAGTACAAAAAAAACGTTTGCAATTCTCTTTGAAGTACTGATGTGATATCGACCAGAACGATAAATAAGGAACACTGGCGCAAACGGCAAGCAAAACGGAAGCCAGAATTGCCTTGTACAAGGAATAAAAAGTCACACAATTAAGAACTCTATGGGTACGAAAAAAAGTACGAAAAAAAATGTTTGTAATTCTCTTTGAAGTACTGATGTGATATCGACCAGAATGATAAATAAGGCATGCCGGTGCAAATGGCAAGCAAAACGGAGGCCAGAATGGCCTTGTACTAGGAATAAAAAATCACACCGTTAAGTACTCTATGGGTACAAAAAAGTGTATGAAAAAAAACGTTTGTAATTCTCTTCGAAGTACTGATGTGATATCGACCAGAACGATAAATAAGGCATGCCGGCGCAAACGGGGAAGCAAAACGGTGGCAAGAATGGCCTTGTACAAGGAATCAATAATCACACCGTTAAGTACTCTATGGGTACAAAAAAGAGTACGAAAAAACATTTGTAATTCTCTTTGAAGTACTGTTGTGATATCGACCAGAACGATAAATAAGGCTCGCCGGCGCAAACGGCAAGCAAAATGGAGGCCCGAATGGCCTTGTGCAAGGAATCAAAAATCACACAGTTAAGTACTCTATGGGTACGAAAAAAAAGTACGAAAAAAAATGTTTGTAATTCTCTTTGATGTACTGATGTGGTATCGACCAGAACGATAAATAAGGTACGCCGGCGCAAACGGCAAGCCAAACGGAGGTCAGAATGGCCTTGTACAAGGAATCAAAAATCACACCGATAAGTACTCTATGGGTACAAAACAAAGTACGAAAAAAAATATTTGTAACTCTCATTGAAGTACTGATGTGTTATCGACCAGAATGATAAATAAGGCCCGCCGGCGCAAACGGCAAGCGAAACGGTTGCCAGAATGGCCTTGTACAAGGAATCAAAAATCACTCCATTAAGTACTCTAAGGGGTACAAAAATGAGTACGAAAAAATACATTTGTAATTCTCTTTGAAGTACTGATGTGATATCGACCAGAACGATAAATAAGGCACGCCGGCGCAAACGGCAAGCAAAATGGAGACCCGAATGGCCTTGTACAAGGAATAAAAAATCACACCGTTAAGTAATCTATGGGTACAAAAAAGAGTACGAAAAAAACTTTTTGTAATTCTCTTTGAAGTAATGATGTGATATCAACCAGAACGATAAATAAGGCACGCCGGCGCAAACGGCAAGCAAAACGGAGGCCAGAATGGCCTTGTACAAGGAATCAAAAATCACACAGTTAAGTACTCTATGGGTACGAAAAAAAGTATGAAAAAACGTTTGTAATTCTCTTTGAAGTACTGATGTGATATCGACCAGAACGATAAATAAGGCACGCCGGCGCAAACAGCAAGCAAACGGAGGCCAGAATGGCCGTACAAGGAATCAAAAATCACACAGTTAAGTACTCTATGGGTACGAAAAAAAGTACGAAAAAAATGTTAGTAATTCTCTTTGAAGTACTGATGTGATATCGACCAGAACGATAAATAAGGCACGCCGGCGCAAACGGCAAGCAAAACGGAGGCCAGAATGGCCTTGTACAAGGAATCAAAAATCACACAGTTAAGTACTCAATGGGTACGAAAAAAGTACGAAAAAAATGTTTGTAATTAACTTTGAAGTACTGATGTGGTATCGACCAAACGATAAATAAGGCACGCCGGCGCAAACGGCAAGCAAAACGCATGTCAGAATGGCCTTGTACAAGGAATCAAAAATCACACCGTTAAGTACTCTATGGGTACAAAACAAAGTACGAAAAATAATGTTTGTAATTCACTTTGAAGTATTGATGTGTTATCGACCAGAACGATAAATATGTCATGCGGCGCAAACGGCAAGCAAAACGGAGACCAGAATGTCCTTGTACAAGGAATCAAAAATCACATCATTAAGAACTCTATGGGTACAAAAAAGAGTATGAAAAAAAACGTTTGTAATTCTCTTTGAAGTACTGATGTGTTATCGACCAGAACGATAAATAAGGCACGGCGGCGCAAACGGCAAGCAAAACGGAGGCCAGAATGGCCTTGTACATGGAACCAAAAATTACACAGTTAAGTACTCTATGGGTACGAAAAATAACATTTGTAATTCTCTTTGAAATCTTGATGTGGTATCGACGAGCGATAAATAAAGTGCGCGCAACGGAAAGCAAAAGCGGAGGTCGAGAATGGCTTTGTACAAGGAATCAAAAATCACACCGTTAAGTACTCTATGGGTACAAAACAAAGTCTGAAAAAAACATTTGTAATTCTCATTGAAATCTTGATGTGTTATCGACGAGAATGATAAATAAAAGGCCGGTATAAGCAAGCAAAAGCGAAGCGAGAATGGCCTTGTACAAGAATCAAAAATCACACCGTTAAGTACTCTATGGGTACAAAAAAGAGTACGAAAAAACTTATGTAATTCTCTTTGAAGTACTGATGTGATATCGACCAGAACGATAAATAAGGCACGCCGGCGCAAACGGCAAGCAAAACGGAGGCCAGAATGCGCTTGTACAAGGAATCAAAAATCACACCGTTAAGTACTCTTTGGGTACAAAAAAGAGAACGAAAAAAACGTTTGTAACACTCTTTGAAGTACTGATGTGATATCGACCAGAACGATAAATAAGGCATGCCGGCGCAAACGGCAAGCAAAACGGAGGCCAGAATGGCCTTGTACAAGGAATCAAAAATCACTCCGTTAAGTACTCTATGGGTACAAAAAAGAGTACGAAAAAACTTATGTAATTCTCTTTGAAGTACTGATGTGATATCGACCAGAACGATAAATAAGGCACGCCGGCGCAAACGGCAAGCAAAACGGAGGCCAGAATGCCCTTGTACAAGGAATCAAAAATCACACCGTTAAGTACTCTTTGGGTACAAAAAAGAGAACGAAAAAAAACGTTTGTAACACTCTTTGAAGTACTGATGTGATATCGACCAGAACGATAAATAAGGCACGCCGGTGCAAACGGCAAGCAAAACGGAGGTCAGAATGGCCTTGTACACGGAATCAAAAATCACACCGTTAAGTACTCTATGGGTACGAAAAAGAGTACGAAAAAAAAACGTTTGTAATTCTCTTTGAAGTACTGATGTGATATCAACCAGAACGATAAATAAGGCACGCCGGCGCAAACGGCAAGCAAAATGGAGGCCAGAATCACACCGTTAAGTACTCTATGAGTACAAAAATAAGTACGAAAAAAAACGTTTGTAATTCTCTTTGAGGTACTGATGTGATATCGACCAGAACGATAAATAAGGCACGCCGGTGCAAACATCAAGCAAAACGGATGCTAGAATGGCCTTGTACAAGGTATCAAAAATCACACCGTTAAGTACTCTATGGATACAAAAAAAAGTACGAAAAAAATATTTGTAATTCTCTTTAAAGTACTGACGTGATATCGACCAGAATGATAAATAAGGCACGCCGGTGCAAACGGCAAGCAAAACGGAGGCCAGAATGGCCTTGTACAAGGAATCAAAATTCACACCGTTAAGTACTCTATGGGTACAAAAAAAAGTTACAAAAAAAACGTTTGTAATTCTCTTTGAAGTACTGATGTGATATCGACCAGAACGATAAATAAGGCACAGCGGCGCAAACAGCAAGCAAAACGGAGGCTAGAATGGTCTTGTACAAGGAATCAAAAATCACACCGTTAAGTACTATGGGTACAAAAAAGAGTACGAAAAAAAA
>CM044897.1:51398204-51425895 GCA_024500145.1 Gentiana dahurica var. dahurica
GGCCATTCTGGCCTCCGTTTTGCTTGCCGTTTGCGCCGGCGTGCCTTATTTATCGTTCTGGTCGATATCACATCAGTACTTCAAAGAGAATTACAAACATTTTTTTCCGTACTTTTTTTCGTACCCATAGAGTACTTAACTGTGTGATTTTTGATTCCTTGTACAAGGCCATTCTGGCCTCCGTTTTGCTTGCCGTTTGCGCCGGCGTGCCTTATTTATCGTTCTGGTCGATATCACATCAGTACTTCAAAGAGAATTACAAACGTTTTTTTTCGTACTTTTTTTCGTACCCATAGAGTACTTAACTGTGTGATTTTTGATTCCTTGTACAAGGCCATTCTGGCCTCCGTTTTGCTTGCCGTTTGCGCCGGCGTGCCTTATTTATCGTTCTGGTCGATATCACATCAGTACTTCAAAGAGAATTACAAACGTTTTTTTTCATACTTTTTTTGTACCCATAGAGTACTTAATGGTGTGATTTTTGATTCCTTGTACAAGGCCATTCTGGCCTCCGTTTTGCTTGCCGTTTGCGCGTGCCTTATTTATCGTTCTGGTCGATAACACATCAGTACTTCAAAGAGAATTACAAACATTATTTTTCGTACTTTGTTTTGTACCCATAGAGTACTTAACGGTGTGATTTTTGATTCCTTGTACAAGGCCATTCTGGCCTCCGTTTTGCTTGCCGTTTGCGCCGGCGTGCCTTATTTATCGTTCTGGTCGATATCACATCAGTACTTCAAAGAGAATTACAAACGTTTTTTTTCGTACTTTTTTCGTACCCATAGAGTACTTAACTGTGTGATTTTTGATTCCTTGTATATGGCCATTCTGGCCTCCGTTTTGCTTGCCGTTTGCGCCGGCGTGCCTTATTTATCGTTCTGGTCGATATCACATCAGTACTTCAAAGAGAATTACAAACATTTTTTTCCGTACTTTTTTTCGTACCCATAGAGTACTTAACTGTGTGATTTTTGATTCCTTGTACAAGGCCATTCTGGCCTCCGTTTTGCTTGCCGTTTGCGCCGGCGTGCCTTATTTATCGTTCTGGTCGATATCACATCAGTACTTCAAAGAGAATTACAAACGTTTTTTTTCATACTTTTTTCGTTCCCATAGAGTACTTAACTGTGTGATTTTTGATTCCTTGTACAAGGCCATTCTGGCCTCCGTTTTGCTTGCCGTTTGCACCGGCGTGCCTTATTTATCGTTCTGGTCGATATCACATCAGTACTTCAAAGAGAATTACAAATTTTTTTCATACTCTTTTTTGTACCCATAGAGTACTTAACGGTGTGATTTTGATTCCTTGTACAAAGACCGTCTGCTGCTTTTGCTTGCCGTTTGCGCCGGCGTGCCTTATTTATCGTTCTGGTCGATAACACATCAGTACTTCAAAGAGAATTACAAACATTTTTTTCGTACTTTGTTTTGTACCCATAGAGTACTTAACTGTGTGATTTTTGATTCCTTGTACAAGGCCATTCTGGCCTCCGTTTTGCTTGCCGTTTGCCGGCGTGCCTTATTTATCGTTCTGGTCGATATCACATCAGTACTTCAAAGAGAATTACAAACATTTTTTTTGTACTTTTTTTCGTACCCATAGAGTACTTAACTGTGTGATTTTTGATTCCTTGTACAAGGCCATTCTGGCCTCCGTTTTGCTTGCCGTTTGCGCCGGCGTGCCTTATTTATCGTTCTGGTCGATATCACATCAGTACTTCAAAGAGAATTACAAACGTTTTTTTTCATACTTTTTTCGTACCCATAGAGTACTTAACTGTGTGATTTTTGATTCCTTGTACAAGGCCATTTAGGCCTCCGTTTTGCTTGCCGTTTGCGCCGGCGTGCCTTATTTATCGTTCTGGTCGATATCACATCAGTACTTCAAAGAGAATTACAAACGTTTTTTTCATACTTTTTTTCGTACCCATAGAGTACTTAACTATGTGAATTTTGATTCCTTGTACAAGGCCATTCTGGCCTCCGTTTTGCTTGCCGTTTGCGCCGGCGTGCCTTATTTATCGTTGTGGTTGATATCACATCATTACTTCAAAGAGAATTACAAAACTTTTTTTCGTACTCTTATCTGTACCCATAGAGTACTTAACGGTGTGATTTTTTATTCCTTGTACAAGGCCATTCTGGTCTCCGTTTTGCTTGCCGTTTGCGCCGGCGTGCCTTATTTATCGTTCTGGTCGATATCACATCATTACTTCAAAGAGAATTACAAATGTTTTTTTTCTTACTCTTTTTTGTACCCATAGAGATCTTAACGGTGTGATTTTTGATTCCTTGTACAAGGCCATTCTGGCCACCGTTTTGCTTGCCGTTTGTGCCGGCGTGCCTTATTTATCGTTCGGGTCGATATCACATCAGTACTTCATAGAGAATTACAAAAAAAAAATTTCTTACACTTTTTTGTACCCATAGAGTAACGGTGTGATTTTTTATTCCTAGTACAAGGCCATTCTGGCCTCCGTTTTGCTTGCCGTTTGCGCCGGCTTGCCTTATTTATCGTTCTGGTCGATATCACATCAGTACTTCAAAGAGAATTACAAACGTTTTTTTTCGTACTCTTTTTTGTACCCATAGAGTACTTAACGGTGTGATTTTTGATTCCTTGTACAAGGATATTCTGGCATCTGTTTTGCTTGCCGTTTGCACCGGCGTGCCTTATTTATCGTTCTGGTCGATAACACATCAGTACTTCAAAGTGAATTACAAACATTATTTTCGTACTTTGTTTTGTACCCATAGAGTACTTAACGGTGTGATTTTTGATTCCATGTACAAGGTCATTCTAGCCTCCGTTTTACTTGCCGTTTGCGCCGGCGTGCCTTATTTATCGTTCTGGTCGATATCACATCAGTACTTCAAAGAGAATTACAAACATTTTTTTTCGTACTTTTTTTCGTACCCATAGAGTACTTAACTGTGTGATTTTTGATTCCATGTACAAGGCCATTTTGGCTTCCGTTTTGGTTGCCGTTTGCGCCGGCGTGCCTTATTTATCGTTCTGGTCGATATCACATCAATACTTCAAAGAGAATTACAAACATTTTCTTCATACTTTTTTTCGTTCCCATAGAGTACTTTACTATATGATTTTTGATTCCTTGTACAAGGCCATTCTGGCCTCCGTTTTGCTTGCCGTTTGCACCGGCGTGCCTTATTTATCGTTCTGGTTGATATCACATTATTACTTCAAAGAGAATTACAAAAAGTTTTTTTTCGTACTCTTTTTTGTACCCATAGAGTACTTAACGGTGTGATTTTTTATTCCTTGTACAAGGCCATTCGGGTCTCCGTTTTGCTTGCAGTTTGCGCCGGCGTGCCTTATTTATCGTTCTGGTCGATATCACATCAGTACTTCAAAGAGAATTACAAATGTTTTTTTTCGTACTCTTTTTTGTACCCATAGAGTACTTAACAGTGTGATTTTTGATTCCTTGTACAAGGCCATTCTGGCCACCGTTTTGCTTGCCGTTTGCGCCGGCGGGCCTTATTTATCGTTCTGGTCGATAACACATCCGTACTTCAATGAGAGTTACAAACGTTTTTTTTTCGTACTTTGTTTTGTACCCATAGAGTACTTATCGGTGTGATTTTTTATTCCTAGTACAAGGCCATTCTGGCCACCGTTTTGCTTGCCGTTTGGGCCGGTGTGCCTTATTTATCGTTCTGGTCGATATCACATCAGTACTTCAAAGAGAATTACAAACGATTTTTTTCGTACTCTTTTTTGTACCCAACGAGTACTTAACAGTGTGATTTTTGATTCCTTGTACAAGGACATTATGGCCTCCGTTTTGCTTGACGTTTGCGCCGGCGTGCCTTATTTATCGTTTAGGTCGATAACACATCATTACTTCAAAGAGAATACAAATGTTTTTTTTCATACTCTTTTTTGTACCCATAGAGTACTTAACGGAGTGATTTTTGATTCCTTGTACAAGGACATTCTGGCCACCGTTTTGCTTGCAGTCTGCGCCGGCGTGCCTTATTTATCGTTCTGGTCGATAACACATCAGTACTTCAAAGTGAATTACAAACATTATTTTTCGTACTTTGTTTTGTACCCATAGAGTACTTAACGGTGTGATTTTTGATTCCTTGTACAAGGCCATTCTGACCTCCGTTTTACTCGCCGTTTGCGCCGGCGTGCCTTATTTATCATTCTGGTCGATTCCACATCAGTACTTCATAGTGAATTACAAACATTTTTTCTCGTACTTTTTTTCGCACCCATAGAGTACTTAACTGTGTGATTTTTGATTCCATGTACAAGGCCATTTTGGCCTCCGTTTTGATTGCCGTTTGCGCCGGCGTGCCTTATTTATCGTTCTGGTCGATATCACATCAGTACTTCAAAGAGAATTACAAACATTTTTTTCATACTTTTTTTCGTTCCCATAGAGTACTTAACTATGTGATTTTTTATTCCTTGTACAAGGCCATTCGGGTGTCCGTTTTGCTTGCCGTTTGCGCCGGCGTGCCTTATTTATCGTTCTGGTCGATATCACATCACTACTTCAAAGTGAATTACTGTCACGGATTTTATCTAATGAAAAACAACAAGTAATAAAATTTATAAATCCGGTATACCCCAAGTGTAGGGATCGTAGTACAGCAATTAATACCGGAGTCGGTCAGAGGGAATCGGGGTATCTAGCTCATTAATTTTCCTAAGATTGATACTATTATTATTAAAACCTAAAATAATAGAACGAAAAGATAAACTGGACAGAGGATTGTCAGTCCAAAGCCAGGAAGGATAAAAATGAAAACGAAATCTAAACTATAAACTATAAAATAAACAGTAAACAAGAAGATGATCATGGTGATTAAACAACGAACAAACAATTATCCACCGTTCCCGCAACCCTCTATTTCCTCTCTAAAGCTATGTTGTGATGATTTAATTCAAGTTGTGGTTCACCTATCATAAGTATGAGTTTCTACTCTCGTAGATAATTCGCCTATCAATCTCCCATCTCTCGATATATAAGATTGACGCTATTAAAACAAGGTGTAAGATCTCTCAATCTAGCAACCTAGATATCTAACCTATCAACTCTCGTTATGTCAAGGTTAAAAATCCCATCTTTCCTATGGTGATCTAAGGTTTACACCGATTCTCATCATACGGTAAACATCAACAACAATTCATCTTTCGATATCGATTGCATAACAAAATAAGCACATGGGAAAGATACAACTTTAATCAAATTCACAAAACAAATCTAGATTGAAAATAAAGAACCTGCTGAAACTGATTCACAAGGTTTGAACAATTGCTCAGCCTCCAAGCATTCAGCATAAAACAGCAGCAAAACGAAATAAAAAGTGAATATAAAACAAGAAAAATCACAACCCCAGCCTCCCCTAAGGGGGCTGGGGCCGCCTAGGGTTTTCTCCTAATGATTGTGTATCTATAGGTCTCAATAATGTATGTTTAGGGTTGAAATCCCGCTGCTATTTATAGAAAACTGAGGCGGCTGCTGCTAAGTCGGTTTAAGGACGCCCGTCCACTTATCTGGACGCTCGTCCGGGGTGCCTTGGACTTGATTCAGACGCTCGTCCACTCAGCGTCCAAACTCTCTAAATCACTTTCTTCTCCTGGACGCCCATCCAACCAGGATGGAGCCTAGACGTACGTTCAGCTTGATCAAAAATTGATCTTCTCATCTTTATCTTCAATCGATTTCATCTTTATCTCTTCTCCTCTTCATTAATCTGATTTTTAACCTCTTTTAATCCTCTTCTTGGTTGAAATTGTGTATCTACAATACATCAAACACATTGCAAAATGTAGTATCTTCCAAATAAACATGAAATCATCAATTTTACACATAAATCATCCAATTTTGCAATTAAACCTTTTAAAACTTCATTTGCTCAATACTTCAATATAAAGCTCGATTTCTATGAAAAACATCCAGATATGGGGGAAATTGACATAAAATATATCCTTATAAAACGTATAAAATCACCCTTAACAACTCCCCCACACTTAGATTTTGCTCGTCCCGAGCAAAACAAGACCAGACCAAAGTTCGAGACAAAAACAAACATCTCAGCAAATATAACACATATTCAATAACTTAGAGGTTCACCCCGGTGTGTGCAAAGCCATAGAAAACTTCCACTAAATCCAAACTTGAGAAACTCAAAGCAAAACTAGCTAATACCCCCTCGTAGACTAGCAATAAATGACACTCATAAGATGCACCCTACAAACGTAGAATATCCCAAAAAGAATGATCGAATATATCTAGGGCCTTTCTGAAATACTCAGAGGATAATCCCTACAGCATATCTATCAGTTTCTACTGGGGATAAGATAGACGATAACTTAGTCTTATATCCATTTCATAACAATTCATTAGTTGATTTAACTATTTCACATTTAAACACACATCAGAATGAGCTCTTGCCCTGTCATAGCAGAATAGGATATTCGAGATACACCCTACCTTACTCCAATCATAAGGCAGCTTTTTCTGACTATCGTGAGCTTTTGGTCATCATAGTGGTATAGGACATTCGAGATATGACCTACCTCACTCAAATCATCGACCATCTTCCGACACACCCAATAATTCATATAGAATTCAACTTTTTCATTTGACATTAAGTCACGTGTTACTTATCACATTCAAACCTCAGATATTCACAGTATATCATACTTCGGATCTAAATACAAACTATCATAAATCTCAAGATATATACGTAGCACTAAGCACATGACTTATAAGAAAATCAAAAATCGCTCGTCCAAAAGGGGTATAACTTTATAAATTAGCTCATCATTCACTATGGCTCGTGAAAAATAGATCTCAGGTGAAACAACTAACTTATCAAACATATGATATATAGCTTGGATGACTATAAAAATAACGAGCATTGAATTGAATTGCCTACTCGGGACAAAACAAAAACAAAAGTGTCGAAAATTTTGGAAAAATTCTAGCTCATTTTTAGCTCATTTTGCATAGAAACATAACGAATTAAGCAAATGTGTCGATACATGTCAAATCATTCCCCTCCCCCACACTTAAATATCAACATGTCCTCATGTTGTGCAGAATTAAAGAAAAGAAAAAGGAACTTAGCTGATTTGGTAATGATATGAAGATTGGCTGAAGAAGGATAGATAATCGATCCGCGGTTCCGAGGCACGAGATGTCATATGCATTCCTTTCCAGATTCACTTCCAAGGCTGGCTTAACAAAAACAACTAAAAATATGCCTGCACCACTCAAAGAAATATGGCAGTATCTCGGGGAACACGGGGGAATACAACATGTCGCACAAAAATATAATGCAAGACAAGAAATAAGCACATGATATAATGGCTCAGATGGAAAAATCACCACACAGGGAAAACACAGGACACCTAAGCGTCAATTATAAAGCCACAGAAGCTTTACTAAACAAAGAAGCCCAACATGTGCATACAGAAATGAGGATAGAGGACACTACAAAGTAGCAGGGCTAGGTGCACTAAAAAGAAAAGAAAATAATTAAAAAAAAAAAATAAAATACAATGCAACTAAATGATATGCAACTATACTAAAAAGGCAAAACGAAAATAAAGAAAATAAACTAGCCCAACTAATTCCATAGATGTCGCCCTAATCTAAGCACGGTCAAGAATATAAACGTCTACTAAATAACGCCACAGAAGGGTAACAAAATTCGATTATGCAAAGCCACAGAAGCTTGCCATGTGAAGTGTAGACGGGAAGATGATTGGACATGTAGACGGCCCCTAAACAACCCTAACATCCTAGATAGACGACAAAAGGAACATCATAAATCAAATTGGAATCACGTCTAGCTAGGTGAATTACTCAACATGGATTGCAATAGATGGAAAGAAAACCATAACGGTGAAAGAACAGGACATCTACGTATATACAAAGGCCACAGAGGCTCACATGGAAAAGAAGTCATAGAGATTTTTTCAGATTAAGCTCATATAAAGATGGAACATATACATGGAACATTACAAAATAGTTAGGCTAGGTGCAACTACATGAAAATATATTACAATGCAATCTACATGATATGCAATTAAATGATATGCATCGAAATGATATGCAAAAATAAAAGAAAGAAAACTAGCCCACTCATTTGCAACACGACATGTATGTAATAAACGTCTACCAAATAATGACAGTTTACGATAAACGACAGTACTATTCATTACATGCAGTGTAGACGCGCCTTAAGACTCATCAAAGGTGATAGCATTATGGAGAACCAACAGTTAGCTATACTAAACAGATATAACTCATAAGAGGCAATGGTAGCAACGGAAAACCGACAGTAGCTACCCATATGAGCTACAAAAATAACAAGAAAGCACATAGGTCTCAAAGCTCACAAGATTCATCACAACGATATGTAGCATACGGAAACCGACATTAGCTACTAAATAACAATAAGAACAGTTATAGCATACGAGAACCGACATTAACTATAACATGCATGGATGAATCATCAATTATTTAACATGGATCCGTAGATGGAAAGATGTACACATGCAAGTTCAGAACATCTACGTAAAAATAATTAGCCACAGAAGCTCATATGAAAACATCCACGTCAAATAAAGCATTAAAAATCAAGTCAAGAAAAATTTGGAACCTGAACGTGCGTTCCTTCTTTCAAACGGGCGTTCGCCTGGAATTTATGAACTGGACGGGCGTCTGGATTAAACCGGACGCTCGTCTAGTTGCCCTAAGACTTAACAGAATAGGTGCATGTTGGATGGAAGGATGTCCACTCACTATGGATGCACGTCTGGAAACCACAAAGAGTGGCCGGGCGTTCACAGAGAGGAGACTCCCGTCTGGTCATAGCATAAAGCACAAAACGAGAAACACGAGCAACCTCAGAAACCCTAGATATAACTTCAAAAACCCTAGATACTTAAGAAACCCTAGAAATCCTTTATTTATTTATTTAAAACAGAAAACAGAAAACAATGAAAGGGGAAAAACGTGTTGAAATCTTCTGAGCCCAAAATGGAAGGGAAAACAGTGGATTTTGACCTCGAAAACGGTGTTGAATGGCCCAAGGCCATTCATTAAGTCGTCGGCGTCGGAACGAGCTTTCCGAATTGGGGTCCTGCGCGCCAAACGGACACTCGAGCCAAAAGTTATGGCCAAAATACTAACGAGTGCTAAAACGATCCCTTTTATCCAAAAGTTCGATCGTACAAAACGTGGAGTCAGATAATTCAACCTCATATGTCCCCGAATCAATGTAGAAACTAGAAAGGATAGAAACAAAAACCTATCTACGAAAAATTCGTAACAAAAATAGAGAAATCAATAAAAACTAGTCAAGACGGGCGTCCAGATGACTGGACGGGCGTCTGCCTGAAGGTTGAAGTGGACGGGCATTTGGCAATCCAGACGCTCGTCCCGTAGGATAAAACAAAGCAGAGCTGTCGATTTCCAGACAGACGGGCGTCCACTAGTCAAGACGCCCGTTTGAGTGCAGAAAAACGGGAAACAGACAGACAGAAAGAGCAGAAAACTAAAGGGGAGAACAGCTAAACCTTGGGAAATTGATAACTATAAAAGTTAACTACGAACAGCCCTAATAACCTAAACTATAATCTACCTATGAAAAAGTTGTAACAAAAATAGAAAAATTAATAAAACTAGACAACCGTACCGATTCCCCGGCAACGGCGCCAAAAACTTGTCACGGATTTTATCTAATGAAAAACAACAAGTAATAAAATTTATAAATCCGGTATACCCCAAGTGTAGGGATCGTAGTACAGCGATTAATACCGGAGTCGGTCACAGGGAATCGGGGTATCTAGCTCATTAATTTTCCTAAGATTGATACTATTATTATTAAAACCTAAAATAACAGAACGAAAAGATAAACTGGACAGAGGATTGTCAGTCCAAAGCCAGGAAGGATAAAAACGAAAACGAAATCTAAACTATAAACTATAAAATAAACAGTAAACAAGAAGATGATCATGGTGATTAAACAACGAACAAACAATAATCCACCGTTCCCGCAACCCTCTATTTCCTCTCTAAAGCTATCTTGTGATGATTTAATTCAAGTTGTGGTTCACCTATCATAAGTATGAGTTTCTACTCTCGTAGATAATTCGCCTATCAATCTCTCATCTCTCGATATATAAGATTGACGCTATCAAAACAAGGTGTAAGATCTCTCAATCTAGCAACCTAGATATTCAACCTATCAACTCTCGTTATGTCAAGGTTAAAAATCCCATCTTTCCTATGGTGATCTAAGGTTTACACCGACTCTCATCATACGGTAAACATCAACAACAATTCATCTTTCGATATCGATTGCATAACAAAATAAGCACATGGGAAAAATACAACTTTAATCAAATTCACAAAACAAATCTAGATTGAAAATAAAGAACCTACTGAAACGGATTCACAAGGTTTGAACAATTGCTCAGCCTCCAAGCATTCAGCATAAAACAACAGCAAAACGAAATAAAAAGCGAATATAAAACAAGAAAAATCGCAACCCCAGCCTCCTTTTAGGGGGCTGGGGCCGCCTATGTTGTGAATCAGATGAGAAAGGGTGTGCTCTAAAAACAATCGTTGCTTGTCATTTCGTGCAAGTGGGAGATTGTTAGGTGTAGTGCCCGAAAGACAATTTGTGTAATTGTTTTTAACAATGGATGACAGATTTTATCTCACCTTATTACTTGCTTTGTGCTTGTAAATAATACACTGCTGCAAACCCTAAGTATATCAGTATGTAACCGCTTAACTCAGTGTATGGCATGCACGTGAGGATTGAGTTAGTGGTGATATACTTAAATTGTTAGTCCGTGGTGAACTTAATCCGAGTTTAGGGTCTCTTGATTAAAACACCAATAATGCACCCAGAACACCTTAGGGTGTGATAGTCTTATCCGGACTGTCGGTAGAGGGTACCTACGTGGGGCATTTATATATGATGGCATTCATATAGGACTAGACCGATTTAATCTGAATTTCTCGGTATAATTCCGTAATCAAGGAATCTTATTAAATCATTAGATGATCATATATGGATCAACCTTAATCCTGAGGTGATCACAGGGTGCTTCTTGTCTCGGGGTAGTGTTTGATGTGTTAGTTACGGTTCACTTAGATATGTGTTCCAAGCCACATCTCATTGGCACTATCCCCTGATGAGTGAGTAGTTCTGATTTTCACAGACAAGGAATCCATTCCTTCCTGCGGGAAGTAGAGAGACAGTCCCCTTATTTGTAAGCCCCGAGAAAGTGATCGATCCCGGGAGTTCACATTTGACTAATTAGCTACTAGTCGGATATGTGTACTAATTGATCATCAGGGGGTTAATGGTAAATAAGGATAAGATATTCTGAGTCAGGTTCACGGAGACTTCCCACTCAGAATGGATAGTTTATGGAGGGTTAATCCGTATGTAGTGATTATATCAATGAACGCTTATTCACTCTATGGGTTGAGTATAAGTATACATCTGTAATCGGTAGAGTTCAGTTTCGGGTTTATGGTGGCAGAATCCCGGAATTAATAATTAATGTACTTATTCTATTCGATGAATAATTAATTATTGGAGCTACTGGTTATAGGTCCATGGTCCCCGATGTGGCTTCTGTAATTCGGACTAATAATCTTGTTATAAGGGCCTCAGTGATAATTAATTGGTCGGGCTAATTAATTGATATGCATGAATATTATTTAGTTGGGCTAAATAATATAATACACATAAAAGGTATTTTGTGTGGGCTAATAAACCCTAAAAGTGGCGCCTAAGGTCTTCTCTTTTAGCACAAGAATTAATTTTCTTGTGTTATGGAAAATAAAAGATATTCTTGTTATGTGATTGGTTGGATGACTTGTTATTTGATTTCCTATTGGTCAATACATGTCACAATTAGTCATTAATGAAAATATTTTTTTATTTTGTTTAATTAATTAATTATTTAATTAATTAATACTTGGAGGCCAAGGATTTACTCTCCTATAAAAGGAGAGTTATTCCAAGGGAAATTTACATTGAAAATTTCGACCACCACTTTAAAAAAGGAGAGGAAAATTAGTTTTTCTTGCCTAGGGTTTTTGGAAGAAGAAAAACTTTGAGTTTTTCTTGGTGTTGCATATCAAGGAGGTTCGTGTATCAAGAAGGGTGTCCACCAACCGCCGTTTGGAGAACACATCGGAAGATCAAGGCTTCTCTTCCCGTTATTGGTAACATGATCTTAAACCCCCTTGTAGTTGTTTAAAGTCCTTTAATTATGTGTTTTGATATATAAATCGTGATCCATCCGCTGCGCGTAGATCTAACTCGCTTAGATCTAAGAACCTGCATCCTTTATGTGGTATCAGAGCAAGGTTCCAAGATTTATATAATCATAATCGTAGTTAAACGATTTAAAGGAGTGGAATTGCATGTAGGTGATATTTTACTTATTATTATGCATTAATAATTTTTAAATTGCTATGGTTGAAGAGATGGATTGGGGTTGACACCGTTTTCCCGTTAGATCTATTGTAAACTCATATAAACGATGAAAATTCGTTCATATAAGTATAGGAAATTATGTAATTTATTTATTATTGCAAGTTTAATTTTCTGTAAATAGATCTGTTTAGTATCTGTATAGTGTTTTCGTTTTTTCCGTTGTTTGAGCCGTTAAAACGAAGATCCCTCTGGTCAGAATTAATATTAGAAGTTGATGAACAATCCCACAAATTTTGGTGTCGATCAGAGTCCTTTTGGATTTCCGTTCGTTGCTGCGAAGTGGCTGCTGTAACAGAAAAACGCAGGATTCACAGAAACCCTAACTGTGACTTCTTCGATTTTCTGGGAACAATTGGACCGTTCAAATTAAAATCCGACTGGTCAGATCGCATATCATGGAGTTTTTGACGTAAGATAAAATTTTCAGGGCGATCGGGATTTAACTAGATCCCCAATCGGCCTCGGGAAGTCAATGATGCGCTGCTGTAAGAGTCTGTTTCAGCAGCAAGTTGGGCGGCTCACTGAGGAAGATTTACAAGTCAAAGCTCCGATCCGACCGTCCATTTTGAAGTCCGAAGAATGAAGATCAGATCTAGAAAGTTTCGTCCCGATCCAAGTTCGTTTGATATGCCGATCGTCGAAGATTCTCAACAGCTGCAGATTAGGGTTTTAATTTATTTTCGAATAGATTAGTTACGGGGGTGCCAACGGTCCATCTCGGTGTTTATTTTCCGCACTAGTATACATGTGTAGATTGTATGAGTAGAACCGGAAAATTGCCATGACATGCATCATATCATGAATTCCACTCCATATGCATACATGTAGAAATTAATTCGAGGAATTAGTTAGGCATGTATAAAACACACGATTAGTTTTAATTAATTGTTTGATATTAATTAGAAACTAATTAGGGTAAAAACCGAGGAACACGGGTTTTTTCAATCGTCGAGGTTGGGTGATGGATTCTCGGTGAATCCCACTCTGCGAAAGCATAAGGAGTAAAATCCCGAAACCTCGTGGTGAAGGTGTTGGATTCTCGGTGAATTCCACCTTACCTAAGACGAGATTACGTTTTTGTTCCGTAGTGTCTACGTGAATGTTTGATGTTTAAGGATTGGATAATCATGGGCAAACAGGTTCGAAAGTGGTTTAACCACGGTTGGGTGGTCAACAGTAGCTACGGCTCAATCAACTTCACCCTCCACGTGTGGCGTTTGCACGGGGGTCTGGCAATACTGAGCCATCCGAAGAGCCACTACGGCTCAACGGAGCTCTCCTAGCCTTGACCCGTCCGACGGCCACATATGTTCTAACGAATAGGTCGGGTGGGCTAGCCCACATAACCGACAACATTCGGGCCTATTATTTATTGTTCCTTAATGTAACATCAAGTCCAAAACGTGATCAGTAAACCCACCACTTTTTCAAAATATTGAGTGGGAGCGGGAGAGGCGACAGCCGACCCCACGGCCTCTACTGTTGACACAAGCGACGTGAGAGAATGGTGACGCCTCGTGCCGGCTTTGATTTCGGCCCCCTAAGGAAGGCCTTCACCGCTATCAAAATTCAAGGCTTGGTCTCCGAAAGGATAGGATTTTGGGTACTCGCTGAGTCACCGACCGACCCTAAGGCGGCACACTCGGGGTCTATCTAAAGATCTGAAACAGTAGGTCACACTCATAAAGGGTATTTTGGTAATACCTTGGCTGAAAAAGGAAAGGTGATTGACGATCACAAATGAGATGTTCGATTCTCAATTTGATCTTCAATATTAATCGAAACCTCTTTGACCTACCCTAAGGCGGCACCGAGGCATTAGATTAAATCCTTGGAATGGTAGGATAGACTATAAGTACTTAGTTTATGTTCCTAAAATTTATTAGTAGTGTATGATTTGGATTTATCTTCTGTCAATTTTATTTACAACTATTTATATATCTCTCTAGGGTGCTAGACTGCTAGTGTAAAATTGACTAGTAATGACTTCGTTAAAAAGTGGTAAGTAACTAGAACGTTGTACTTATTGATCTTACATGCGATTAATTTTTCGGAAGAGATATTTCTCTGGAGCCTTCAAGACTTAAGTGACGTAAATAAGGATGTCACTGTTGTCAATCGTGTTGATCGAGAGACGACTGTAGTCAGTTTGAAAGATGATTGGGACGATAAAATTCTTCTAGTGAATTTTAATGGTGTAGTGTCTACACGAGAAATTTTCTAAAAGAAAAATTAGAGAATCATAAATTAAAGTGTCGCTAATTAGACGGTATTTGGAACCGATAAACTAGTGGGAGCTTTTGTCTTATGTTTTTCTAATTTAGAAAATTAGTCCCACTGGGTAACGCTTTCATTAGACATCCCACAGTTCACGAGTAGTGTCTACTCAATTGAACTGCTAGTTCAAGACTATTTCCTTTTAAGGAAAGTTAAGAATGGGAAAGAATGTCTATAAGTGTTAATCATCTTAACTAAAGTTTTAAGGCTAAACCGAAGTATTAATTAAAGAAAATATAGGATAAGGAAAGTGATTTCAGATCACTAACCAATGAATCCTTAGCGACTTTCATAACCGAGTAACTTGTCTCGATAGCTTAGTTCTTTGGAAGAACAAGGAAGTTGTGCATTAACGATTAATAGAGTAACAACGGGCAGTAATTTCAGCTAGAATAGTGGGAGTGATATAAGGAAATGAATTTCGGATTCTATCCTTGAATATCACAGAAAAATTTATTTTTCTGTTTACAGATTCGTTGAAACAAATGGATTCACTTTCAACTCGATATATTGTTGCCTCATAGAAAGTGAATATGACATTTGTAGTGCGAATCCAAGACTCGGACTTTTGTTTGATAAAGTCAGAACCACTAAGAAAAGCTGAATAAGTATAACACATCTAAAACTATTAAAGGTAAAAGGTTTCCGTATTAAGATAATCGACCTTTCAATATCTATTAATTAGTGCATATATCCTAGAGATAAGACCTGACGACTGGCTAAGGGTGATTCCTATCTCCCAGTCTAGGAACACTATCTCAAAGGAACAATGACTAAGTTTCCTTTCAATCGGGAAAGGGTAATAGATTTGAAGGGGTAACATAGCTTGTTCACCATGACCTTCGGGTCTAGTGAGAGATACAAGCTAGTGGGAGTTTTTGAGTGGTGACATTTTGTCTGATAACTACTCGAAACGTGATTTAGTTTATCAAAAGAATACGAGGAGGAGTCTCTGATTTTAGCAGAGAATAGAGTATTCCATGCTCAGAAATAGGCTATCGCATAGTCTTGGGACTGATGCTCGGCCTGCCTCCTAGTGGAATGATTCTCACTGAGGAAGAAACCATAGACTTGCCTGATATAGTTATTAATCTGCTATAATACACTGTTAAACTCGATTAAGATAATTGGATGCAAAATAACGGTTAACGTTATTATGTAAACCGAGAAGTCTACCTAGAAGATGCCAGTGAATTTATGGATAATGAGTGAATTCGGTTCACACCACTTCCATAAATGTAGGCATTTAGCATTTAATGCTTGAAGGTAGGACTGGAGATTTTGCGCATACGTTCAGATTGTGACTGTTCATGAAATATCTTAATGAGACGAGTGAAGGTTGATTATAAGATTCTTGAGATCAGAAAGTGACGGTGAACTGTCACAAGCCTTCTGATAGAATCTATAAGTAACAACCTTAAACCTTGGAGTACGGTTACCCAAAGGTAGTTACTATCTGATTTAATCAGACCACGTCCAACATCGGTTGTTGGTGATTACACTGATAAATACTACTAGATCAGGATGTCAATCCACCACGCAGTGGGAGTATGGTTTAACCATTGACCCATTGTGGTTTTGTGGACTTTACGGTCTGCTGGGGTGATTGATAACCTATGGCTCTTAGTGGGCTGTATAGGATTCTGATCATTGAGGTTGGTTTGACAGCCTTAACCCTGTAAATGGTGTTTTTGTACTCCAGTTTTGTTCAGTCTATTATAGAACCACCTGAGTGTCTTAGGCCCAGTGGGAGCAATTGGATCTACATAGAAAAGAGTCGAATGAATAGGAAAGTTTAAACTTTCAGTGCAAAGTTGAGTGGTATAGGGGTGATTCCCTGACAAGTAGAGAGTTAACCAGACCTTGAACTCTCTCACCACTCAGTCTTGCTAGATTTCGTTAGAAAGCAGAAAATAGGGGTGATTCCCTGAGACTTTCTTGCCAAACAACGGAATCTGAATTCTTTCAGAACAGAAGGGTTTTAGCTAAGAATGAATAACATATTCGTTACTAAGCAGAAGATTGGGGTGATTCCCTAATACCTTTTTTGCGAGATTAACAATATCTTAATTTATTCAGAAAGAACCATTGGTAGGAAGCCTGCCATGGCTTATATCCTTTGTGGATTTAAGAGAACCTCTCGGTCATTAAAAGTCGCATGTTTTAAAATATGTGGACTTGACCAGAATATTGATAAGTCTTTTGTAGACTGGGTATCAATATTGGTAAAATAGTAGTATTAGTGTTCATGAATGATAACACTGAAACAGTTGGAAACAACATGTGTGTGCGATCTGAAGTCGGAAACTGACAGGCCACGATTCTCTGGATGAGAGAATTGGACTATATTCTAAGAATATGATTCGGTCAAATTCATGAGAATGAGTCATTGGCTATCCCACCTATCTTATTGAATAAGACGATCATGCGTATACGTATGCAACATTCATCGAGAGTAGTCCTACCCTACCTCTCAGGAATGATTCTCTAAATCTTCGGATAAAGAGAAAATGGGATAGAGTCTCTCTGGGATAAGGGCAAGTCAGCTTAAAACGAGTCAATTGCAGTTGAATCTTGGATTCAAGCAATAAGTAGCGGTTTAGTACGTCCTCAAGTATCGTTAGAGAACGAGGAATCATATGCTTGTATATTCAGGTGCAAACTTGAATATGGTTGACTACACTGATTCTGACTTGTAGTCAGATTAAGGATGATCATTAAGTTGATCTCGGGCTCAGTGTTTACTCATAGTGCTTAGAATTTCCTTTTTGGTCTGGGAGTAATTCCAGGTCTTATAAGCCGATATCACTTCATTGTGAAAACAGTGAAGAGATAGCTTAGAAGGATCTTCTCGGTCACAAGAAGTCAAAAGCATATTGAGAGAGAGTACCGCCTGATTGGAAGGACCGACAACGTTTCAATCCTAAAGATCGTCTCGAGTCGACAACCTAGCTAATCAGTGTACCAAGTCGAGTGCTTGGAGGGTACGGCATTGATGGATATGTCTCATCTATTTTTAGAGCAAGTGGGAGAGTGTTGTGAATAAGATGAGAAAGGGTGTGCTCTAAAAACAATCGTTGCTTGTCATTTCGTGCAAGTGGGAGATTGTTAGGTGTAGTGCCCGAAAGACAATTTGTGTAATTGTTTTTAACAATGGATGACAGATTTTATCTCACCTTATTACTTGCTTTGTGCTTGTAAATAATACACTGCTGCAAACCCTAAGTATATCAGTATGTAACCGCTTAACTCAGTGTATGGCATGCACGTGAGGATTGAGTTAGTGGTGATATACTTAAACTGTTAGTCCGTGGTGAACTTAATCAGAGTTTAGGGTCGCTTGATTAAAACACCAATAATGCGCCCAGAACACCTTAGGTGTGATAGTCTTATCCGGACTGTCGGTAGAGGGTACCTACGTGGGGCATTTATATATGATGGCATTCATATAGGACTGGACCGATTTAATCTGAATTTCTCGGTATAATTCCGTAATCAAGGAATCTTATTAAATCATTAGATGATCATATATGGATTAACCTTAATCCTGAGGTGATCACAGGGTGCTGCTTGTCTCGGGGTAGTGTTTGATGTGTTAGTTACGGTTCACTTAGATATGTGTTCCAAGCCACTTCTCATTGGCACTATCTCCTGATGAGTGAGTAGTTCTGATTTTCACAGACATGGAATCCATTCCTTCCTGCGGGAAGTAGAGAGACAGTCCCCTTATTTGTTAGCCCCGAGAAAGTGATCGATCCCGGGAGTTCACATTTGACTAATTAGCTACTAGTCGGATATGTGTACTAATTGATCATCAGGGGGTTAATGGTAAATAAGGATAAGATATTCTGAGTCAGGTTCACGGAGACTTCCCACTCAGAATGGACAGTTTATGGAGGGTTAATCCATATGTAGTGATTATATCAATGAACGCTTATTCACTCTATGGGTTGAGTATAAGTATACATCTGTAATCGGTAGAGTTCAGTTTCGGGTTATGGTGGCGTAATCCCGGAATTAATAATTAATGTACTTATTATGTTCGATGAATAATTAATTATTGGAGCTACTGGTTATAGGTCCATGGTCCCCGATGTGGCTTTTGTAATTCGGACTAATAATCTTGTTATTAGGGCCTCAGTGATAATTAATTGGCTGGGCTAATTAATTGATATGCATGAATATTATTTAGTTGGGCTAAATAATATAATACACATAAAAGGCATTTTGTGTGGGCTAATAAACCCTAAAAGTGGCGCCTAAGGTCTTCTCTTTTAGCACAAGAATTAATTTTCTTGTGTTATGGAAAATAAAAGATATTCTTGTTATGTGATTGGTTGGATGACTTGTTATTTGATTTCATATTGGTCAATACATGTCACAATTAGTCATTAAAGAAAATATCTTTTTATTTTGATTAATTAATTAATTATTTAATTAATTAATACTTTGAGGCCAAGGATTTACTCTCCTATAAAAGGAGAGTTATTCTAAGGGAAATTTACATTGAAAATTTCGACCACCACTTTAAAAAGGAGAGGAAAATTAGTTTTTCTTGCCTAGGGTTTTTGGAAGAAGAAAAACTTTGAGTTTTTCTTGGTGTTGCATATCAAGGAGGTTCGTGTATCAAGAAGGGTGTCCACCAACCGCCGTTTGGAGAACACATCGGAAGATCAAGGCTTCTCTTCCCGTTATTGGTAACATGATCTTAAACCCCCTTGTAGTTGTTTAAAGTCCTTTATTATGTGTTTTGATATATAAATCGTGATCCATCCGCTGCGCGTAGATCTAACTCGCTTAGATCTAAGAACCTGCATCCTTTAGCCTAGGGTTTTCTCCTAATGATTGTGTATCAATAGGTCTCAATAATGTATGTTTAGGGTTGAAATCCCGCTGCTATTTATAGAAAACTGAGGCGGCTGCTGCTAAGTCGGTTTAAGGACGCCCGTCCACTTATCTGGACGCTCGTCCGGGGTGCCTTGGACTTGCTTCAGACGCTCGTCCACTCAGCGTCCAAACTCTCTGAATCACTTTCTTCTCCTGGACGCCCGTCCAACCAGGACGGAGCCTAGACGTGCGTTCAGCTTGATCAAAAATCGATCTTCTCATCTTTATCTTCAATCGATTTCATCTTTATCTCTTCTCCTCTTCATTAATCCGATTGTTAATCTCTTTTAATCCTCTTCTTGGTCGAAATTGTGTATCTACAATACATCAAACACATTGCAAAATGTAGTATCTTCCAAATAAACATGAAATCATCAATTTTACACATAAATCATCCAATTTTGCAATTAAACCTTTTAAAACATCATTTGCTCAATACTTCAATATAAAGCTCGATTTCTATGAAAAACATCCAGATATGGGGGAAATTGACATAAAATATATCCTTATAAAACGTATAAAATCACCCTTAACAACTACAAACATTATTTTTCGTACTTTGTTTTGTACCCATAGAGTACTTAACGGTGTGATTTTTGATTCCTTGTACAAGGCCATTCTAGCCTCCGTTTTGCTTACCGTTTGCGCCGGCGTGCCTTATTTATCGTTCTGGTCGATATCACATCAGTACTTCAAAGAGAATTACAAATGTTTTTTTTTGTACTTTTTTTCGTACCTATAGAGTACTTAATGTGTGATTTTTGATTCCTTGTACAAGGCCATTCTGGCCTCGGTTTTGCTTGCCGTTTGCGCCGGCGTGCCTTATTTATCGTTCTGGTCGATATCACATCAGTACTTCAAAGAGAATTACAAACGTTTTTTTTCATACTTTTTTTCGTTCCCATAGAGTACTTAACTATGTGATTTTAGATTCCTTGTACAAGGCCATTCTGGCCTCCGTTTTGCTTGCCATTTACGCCGGCGTGCCTTATTTATCGTTCTGGTTGATATCACATCATTGCTTCAAAGAGAATTACAAAAAGTTTTTTTTCATAATCTTTTTTATACCCATAGAGTACTTAACGGTGTGATTTTTTATTCCTTGTACAAGGCCATTCGGGTCTCCGTTTTGCTTGCCGTTTGCGCCGGCGTGCCTTATTTATCGTTCTGGTCGATATCACATCAGTACTTCAAAGAGAATTACAAATGTTTTTTTCGTACTTTTTTTCGTACCCATAGAGTACTTAACTGTGTGATTTTTGATTCCTTGTACAAGGCCATTCTGGCCTCCGTTTTGCTTGCCGTTTGCGCCGGCGGGCCTTATTTATCGCTCGTCGATAACACATCAAGATTTCAATGAGAGTAACAAACGTTTTTTTCGTACTTTGTTTTGTACCCATAGAGTACTTATCGGTGTGATTTTTGATTCCTTATACAAGGCCATTCTGACCTCCGTTTTGCTTGCCGTTTTCGCCGGCGTACCTTATTTATCGTTCGGTCGATACCACAAAAGATTTCAAAGAGAATTACAACGCTTTTTTTCGTACCCATAAAGTACTTAACTGTGATTTTTGATTCCTTGTACAAGGCCATTCTAGCCTCCGCTTTTGCTTGCCGTTTGCGTGCCTTATTTATCGTTCTCGTCGATATCACATCAAGATTTCAAAGAGAATTACAAATGTTTTTTTTCTTTTTTGTACCCATAGAGTACTTAACGGTGTGATTATTGATTCCTTGTACAAGGCCATTCTGGCCACCGTTTTGCTTGCCGTTTGCGCCGGCGTGCCTTATTTATCGTTCTGGTCGATAACACATCAGTACTTCAAAGAGAATTACAAACGTTTTTTTCGTACTCTTTTTGTACCCATAGAGTACTTAACGGAGTGATTTATGATTCCTAGTCAAGACCATTCTGGCCTACGTTTTGCTTGCCGTTTGCGCCGGCGTGCCTTATTTATCGTTCTGGTCGATATCACATCAGTACTTCAAAGAGAATTACAAACGTTTTTTTTCGTACTTTTTTTCGTACCCATAGAGTACTTAACTGTGTGATTTTTGATTCCTTGTACAAGGACATTATGGCCTCCGTTTTGCTTGCCGTTTGCGCCGGCGTGCCTTATTTATCGTTCTGGTCGATAACACATCAGTACTTCAAAGAGAATTACGAACGTTTTTTCATACTCTTTTTTGTACCCATAGAGTACTTAACAGTGTGATTTTTGATTCCTAGTACAAGACCATTCTGGCAACCGTTTTTCTTGCCTTTTGGGCCGGCGTGCCTTATTTATCGTTCTGGTCGATATCACATCAGTACGTCAAAGAGAATTACAAACGTTTTTTTTCGTACACTTTTTTGTACCCATAGAGTACTTAACGGTGTGATTTTTGATTCCTTGTACAAGGACATTATGGCCTCCATTTTGCTTGCCGTTTGCGCCGGCGTGCCGTATTTATCGTTCTGGTCGATAACACATCAGTACTTCAAAGAGAATTACAAATGTTTTTTTCATACTCTTTTTTGTACCCATAGAGTACTTAACGGTGTGATTTTTGATTCCTTGTACAAGGACATTCTGGCCTCCGTTTTGCTTGTCGTTTGCGCCGGCGTGCCTTATTTATCGTTTTGGTCGATAACACATCAGTACTTCAAAGTGAATTACAAACATTATTTTTCGTACTTTGTTTTGTACCCATAGAGTACTTAACGGTGTGATTTTTGATTCCTTGTACAAGGCCATTCTGACCTCCGTTTTGCTCGCCGTTTGCGCCGGCGTGCCTTATTTATCGTTCTGGTCGATACCACATCAGTATTACAAAGTGAATCACAAACATTTTTTTTCATACTTTTTTTCGAACCCATAGAGTACTTAACTGTGTGATTTTTGATTCCATGTACAAGGCCATTTTGGCCTCCGTTTTGCTTGCCGTTTGCGCCGGCGTGCCTTATTTATCGTTCTGGTCGATATCACATCAGTACTTCAAAGAGAATTACAAACGTTTTTTTTCGTACTTTTTTTTGTTCCGATAGAGTACCTAACTATGTGATTTTTTATTCCTTGTACAAGGCCATTCAGGTGTCCGTTTTGCTTGCCGTTTGCGCCGGCGTGCCTTATTTATCGTTCTGGTCGATATCACATCAGTACTTCAAAGAGAATTACAAATGTTTTTTTCGTCTTTTTGTACCCATAGAGTACTTAACGGTGTGTGATTTTGATTCCTTGTACAAGGCCATTCGGTGTCCGCTTTTGCTTGCGCCGGCGTGCCTTATTTATCGCTCGTCGATATCACATCAAGATTTCAAAGAGAATTACAAATGTTTTTTCAGACTTTTTTTGTACCCATAGAGTACTTAACGGTGTGATTTTGATTCCTTGTACAAGGCCATTCGACCTCCGTTTTGCTTGCCATTTGCGCCGGCGTACCTTATTTATCGTTCTGGTCGATATCACATCAAGACTTCAAAGAGAATTACAAACGTTTTTTTTCGTACTCTTTTTGTACCCATAGAGTACTTAACGGTGTGATTTTTGATTCCTTGTACAAGGCCATTATGGCCTCCGTTTTGCTTGCCGTTTGCGCCGGCGTGCCTTATTTATCGTTCTGGTCGATAACACATCAGTACTTCAAAGTGAATTACAAACATTATTTTTCGTACTTTGTTTTGTACCCATAGAGTACTTAACGGTGTGATTTTTGATTCCGTGTACAAGGCCATTCTGACCTCCGTTTTGCTCGCCGTTTGTGCCGGCGTGCCTTATTTAACGTTCTGGTCGATACCACATCAGTACTTCAAAGTGAATTACAAGCATTTTTTTCGTACTTCTTTTCATACCCATAGAGTACTTAACTGTGTGATTTTTGATTCCATGTACAAGGCCATTTTGGCCTCCGTTTTGCTTGCCGTTTGCGCCGGCGTGCCATATTTATCGTTCTGGTCGATATCACATCAGTACTTCAAAGAGAATTACAAATGTTTTTTTCGTACTCTTTTTTGTACCCATAGAGTACTTAACGTTGTGATTTTTGATTCCTTGTACAAGGCCATTCTGGCCACCTTTTTGCTTGCCGTTTGCGCCGGCGTGCCTTATTTATCGTTCTGGTCGATAACACATCAGTACTTCAATAAGAATTACATACGTTTTTTTTCGTACTTTGGTTTGTACCCATAGAGTACTTATCGGTGTGATTTCAGATTCCTTGTACAAGGCCATTATGACCTACGTTTTGCTTGCTGTTTGCGCCGGCGTACCTTATTTATAGTTCTGGTCGATACCACATCAGTACTTCAAAGAGAATTACAAACGTTTTTCTTCGTACTTTTTTTCGTACCCATAGAGTACTTAACTGTTTGATTTTTGATTCCTTGTACAAGCCCATTCTGGCCTCCGTTTTGCTTGCCGTTTGCGCCGGCGTTCCTTATTTATCGTTCTGGTCGATAACACATCAGTACTTCCAAAAGAATTACAAACGTTTTTTTTCGTACTCTTTTTTGTAACCATAGAGTACTTAACAGTGTGATTTTTGATTCCTTGTACAAGGACATTATGGCCTCCATTTTGCTTGCCGTTTGCGCCGGCGTGCCTTATTTATCGTTCTGGTCGAAAACACATCAGTACTTCAAAGAGAATTACAAACGTTTTTTTTCGTACTTTGTCTTGTACCCATAGAGTACTTAACGGTGTGATTTTTGATTCATTGTACAAGGCCATTCTGACCTCCGTTTTGCTCGCCGTTTGTGCCGGCGTGCCTTATTTAACGTTCTGGTCGATACCACATCAGTACTTCAAAGTAAATAACAAACAATTTTTTCGTACTTTTTTTCGTACCCATAGAGTACTTAACTGTGTGATTTTTGATTCCATGTACAAGTCCATTTTGGCCTCCGTTTTGCTTGCCGTTTGCGCCGGCGTGGCTTATTTATCGTTCTGGTCGATATCACATCAGTACTTCAAAGAGAATTACAAATGTTTTTTTCGTACTTTTTTGTACCCATAGAGTACTTAACGGTGTGATTTTTGATTCCTTGTATAAGGCCATTCTGGCCACCGTTTTGCTTGCCGTTTGCGCCGGCGTGCCTTATTTATCGTTCTGGTCGATAACACATCAAGATTTCAATGAGAATTACAAACATTTTTTTTCGTTTTTTTGGTTTGTACCCATAGAGTACTTATCGGTGTGATTTGATTCCTTGTACAAGGCCATTATGACCTACGCTTTGCTTGCCGCTTTGCCGGCGGCCTTTATTTATCGTTGGTCGATACCACATCAAGATTTCAAAGAGAATTACAAACGTTTTTTTCAGTACTTTTTTCGTACCCATAGAGTACTTAACTGTGTGATTTTTGATTCCTTGTACAAGCCCATTCTGGCCTCCGTTTTGCTTGCCGTTTGCGCCGGCGTTCCTTATTTATCGTTCTGGTCGATATCACATCAGTACTTCAAAGAGAATTACAAACGTTTTTTTTCGTACTCTTTTTTGTAACCATAGAGTACTTAACAGTGTGATTTTTGATTCCTTGTACAAGGACATTATGGCCTCCATTTTGCTTGCCGTTTGCGCCGGCGTGCCTTATTTATCGTTCTGGTCGATAACACATCAGTACTTCAAAGAGAATTACAAACGTTTTTTTTCGTACTTTGTTTTGTACCCATAGAGTACTTAACGGTGTGATTTTTGATTCCTTGTACAAGGCCATTCTGACCTCCGTTTTGGTCGCCGTTTGCGCCGGCGTGACTTATTTAACGTTTTGGTCGATACCACATCAGTACTTCAAAGAGAATTACAAACATTTTTTTTCGTACTTTTTTTCGTACCCATAGAGTACTTAACTGTGTGATTTTTGATTCCATGTACAAGGCCATTTTGGCCTCCGTTTTGCTTGCCGTTTGCGCCGGCGTGCCTTATTTATCGTTCTGGTCGATATCACATCAGTACTTCAAAGAGAATTACAAACGTTTTTTTCGTACTTTTTTGTACCCATAGAGTACTTAACTGTGTGATTTTTGATTCCTTGTACAAGGCCATTCTGGCCTCCGTTTTGCTTGCCGTTTGTTGGCGTGCCTTATTTATCGTTCTGGTCGATAACACATCAGTACTTCAATGAGAATTACAAACGTTTTTTTTCGTACTTTGGTTTGTACCCATAGAGTACTTATCGGTGTGATTTTAGATTCCTTGTACAAGGCCATTATGACCTCCGTTTTGCTTGCCGTTTGCGCCGGCGTACCTTATTTATAGTTCTGGTCGATACCACATCAGTACTTCAAAGAGAATTACAAACGTTTTTTTTCGTACCCATAGAGTACTTAACTGTTTGATTTTTGATTCCTTGTACAAGCCCATTCTGGCCTCCGTTTTGCTTGCCATTTGCGCCGGCGTTCCTTATTTATCGTTCTGGTCGATAACACATCAGTACTTCCAAGAGAATTACAAACATTTTTTTTCGTACTCTTTTTTGTAACCATAGAGTACTTAACAGTGTGATTTTTGATTCCTTGTACAAGGACATTATGGCCTCCATTTTGCTTGCCGTTTGCGCCGTCGTGCCTTATTTATCATTCTAGTCGATAACACATCAGTACTTCAAAGAGAATTACAAACGTTTTTTTTCGTACTTTGTTTTGTACCCATAGAGTACTTAACGGTGTGATTTTTGATTCCTTTTACAAGGCCATTCTGACCTCCGTTTTGCTCGCCGTTTGCGCCGGCGTGCCTTATTTAACGTTCTGGTCGATACCACATCAGTACTTCAAAGTGAATATAAAACATTTTTTTTCGTACTTTTTTTCGTACCCATAGAGTACTTAACTGTGTGATTTTTGATTCCATGTACACGGCCATTTTGGCCTCCGTTTTGCTTGCCGTTTGCGCCGGCGTGCCTTATTTATCGTTCTGGTCGATATCACATCATTACTTCAAAGAGAATTACAAATGTTTTTTTCGTACGCTTTTTTGTACCCATAGAGTACTTAACGGTGTGATTTTTGATTCCTTGTACAAGGCCATTCTGGCCACCGTTTTGCTTGCCGTTTGCGCCGGCGTGCCTTATTTATCGTTCTGGTCGATATCACATCAGTACTTCAAAGAGAATTACAAACGTTTTTTTTCGTTCTCTTTTTTATACCCATAGAGTACTTAACGGTGTGATTCTTGATACCCAGCACAAGGACATTCTGGACTCCATTTTGCTTGCCGTTTGCGCCCGCGTGACTTATTTATCGTTCTGGTCGATATCACATCAGTACTTCAAAGAGAATTACAAACGCTTTTTTTCGTACCCATGGAGTACTTAACTGTGTGATTTTTGATTCCTTGTACAAGGCCATTCTGGCCTCCGTTTTGCTTGCCGTTTGCGCCGGCGTGCCTTTTTTATCGTTCTGGTCGATGTCACATCAGTACTTCAAAGAGAATTACAAACGTTTTTTTCATACTTTTTTGTACCCATAGAGTACTTAACGGTGATTTTTGATTCTTGTACAAGGCCATTCTCGCCTCCGCTTTTGCTTGCCGCTTGTGCGGCGTGCCTTTATTTATCGCTCGTCGATATCACATCAAGATTTCAAAGAGAATTACAAACGTTTTTTTCAGTACTTTTTTTCGTACCCATAGAGTACTTAACTGTGTGATTTTTGATTCCTTGTACAAGGCCATTCTGGCCTCCGTTTTGCTTGCCGTTTGCGCCGGCGTGCCTTATTTATCGTTCTGGTCGATATCACATCAGTACTTCAAAGAGAATTACAAACATTTTTTTTCGTACTTTTTTTCGTACCCATAGAGTACTTAACTGTGTGATTTTTGATTCCTTGTACAAGGCCATTCTGGCCTCCGTTTTTCTTTCCGTTTGCACCGGCGTGCCTTATTTATCGTTCTGGTCGATATCACATCAGTACTTCAAAGAGAATTACAAATGTTTTTTTCGTACTTTTTTTCATACCCATAGAGTACTTAACTGTGTGATTTTTGATTCCTTGTACAAGGCCATTCTGGCCTCCGTTTTGCTTG
>CM044897.1:51426395-51457017 GCA_024500145.1 Gentiana dahurica var. dahurica
TGTACAAGGCCATTCTGGCCTCCGTTTTGCATGCCGTTTGCGCCGGCGTGCCTTATTTATCGTTCTGGTTGATATCACATCAGTACTTCAAAGAGAATTACAAACGTTTTTTTTTGTACACTTTATTGTACCCATAGAGTACCTAACGGTGTGATTTCTTATTCCTTGTACAAGGCCATTCTGGCCTCCGTTTTGCTTGCCGTTTGCGCCGGCGTGCCTTATTTATCATTCAGGTCGATATCACATCAGTACTTCAAAGAGAATTACAAACGTTTTTTTCTTACTTATTTTTGTACCCATAGAGTACTTAACGGTGTGATTCTGGCCTACGTTTAGCTTGTCCTTTGCGCCGGCATGCCTTATTTATCGTTCTGGTCGATATCACATCAGTACTTCAAAGAGAATTACAAACGTTTTTTTTTCGTAACTTTTTTTGTACCCATAGAGTACTTAACGGTGTGAATTTTGTTTCTTGTACAAGGCCATTCGCCTCCGCTTTTGCTTGCCGCTTATACCAAGCGTTTTATTTATCGCTCGTCGATATCACGCCAAGATTTCAAAGAGAATTACAAACATTTTTTTCAGACTTTTTTTCGCACCCATAGAGTACTTAACTGTGTGATTTTTGATTCCTTGTACAATGCCATTCTGGCCTCCGTTTTGCTTGCCGTTTGTGCCGCCGTCCCTTATTTATCGTTCTGGTCGATATCACATCAGTACTTCAAAGAGAATTACAAAACTTTTTTTCCGTACCCATAGAGTACTTAACTGTGTGATTTTTGATTCCTTGAACAAAGCCATTCTGGCCTCCGTTTTGCTTGCCGTTTGCGCCGCCGTGCCTTATTTATCGTTCTGGTTGATATCACATCAGTACTTCAAAGAGAATTACAAACCTTTTTTCATACTTTTTTTCGTACCCGTAGAGAAATTAACGGTGTGATTTTTGATTCCTTGTACAAGTCCATTCTGGACTCCGTTTTGCTTGCCGTTTGCGCCGTCATGCCTTTATTTATCGCTCGTCGATATCACATCAGCATTTCAAAGAGAATTACAAACGTGACTTTTCTTCGCACCCATAGAGTACTTAATCGTGTGATTTTTGATTCTTGTACAAGGCCATTCTGCCTCCGCTTCGCTTGCCGCTTATACTCCGGGTTTTATTTATCGCTTTGGTCGACATCACATCAAGATTTTAAAGAGAATTACAAACCTTTTTTCGCACTCCATAGAGTACTTAACGGTGTGATTTTTGATTCTTGTACAAGGCCATTCTGCCTCCGCTTTTGCTTTTGCTTGCACCGGGCGTGCCTTTTATTTATCGCTTCGTCGATATCACATCAAGATTTCCAAAGAGAATTGCAAACGCTTTTATTCAGACTTTGTTTTGTACCCATAGAGTACTTAATAAAGGTGATTTTTTATTCCTTGTACAAGGCCATTCTCGACTCCGCTTTTGCTTTCCGCTTATACCAAGGCATCATATTCATCGCTCGTCGATACGACATCAAGATTTCAAAGAGAATTACAACGTTGTGACCCTAGAGTACTTAACTGTGTGATTTTTGATTCCTTGTACGAGGTCATTCTGGCCTCCGTTTTTCTTTCCGTTTGCGCCGGCGTGCCTTATTTATCGTTCTGGTCGATATCACATCAGTACTTCAAAGAGAATTACAAAAGTTTTTTTTCGTACCCATAGAGTACTTAACTGTGTGATTTTTGATTCCAAGTACAAGGCCATTCTGGCCTCCGTTTTGCTTGCCGTTTGCGCCGGCGTGCCTTATATATCGTTCTGGTCGATATCACATCAGTACTTCAAAGAGAATTACAAACGTTTTTTTTCGTACCCATAGAGTACTTAACTGTGTGATTTTTGATTCTTGTACAAGGCCATTCTGGCCTCCGTTTTGCTTGCCGTTTGCGCCGGCGTGCCTTATTTATCGTTCTGGTCGATACCACATCAGTACTTCAAAGATAATTACAAACTTTTTTATTGTACTTTTTTTCATACCTATAGAGTACTTAACTGTGTGATTTTTGATTCCTGGTACAAGGCCATTCTGTCCTCCGTTTTGCTTGCCGTTTGCGCCGGCATGCCTTATTTATCGTTCTGGTCGATATCACATCAGTACTTCAAATAGAATTACAAATGTTTTTTCGTACTTATTTTTGTACCAATAGAGTACTTAACGGTGTGATTTTTTATTCCTAGCACAAGGCCATTCTGGCCTCCGTTTTGCTTGCCGTTTGCGCCGGCGTGCCTTATTTATCGTTCTGGTCGATTTCATATCAGTCCTTCAACGAGAATTACAAACGTTTTTTTTTCGTACTCTTTTTTGTACCCATAGAGTACTTAACGGTGTGATTTTTGATTCTTGTACAAGGCCATTCGCCTCCGCTTTGCTATCCGCTTATACCAAGGCGTTTTATTTATTGTTCGTCGATAACACATCAAGATTTCAATGAGAATTACAAACGTTTTTTTTTCGTACTTTGTTTTGTACCCATAGAGTACTTAACGGTGTGATTTTTGATTCCTTGTACAAAGCCATTCTGACCTCCGTTTTGCTTTCCGTTTGCGCCGGCGTACCTTATTTATCGTTCTGGTCGATACCACATCAGTACTTCAAAGAGAATTACAAATTTTTTTTTCGTACACATTTTTGTACCCATAGAGTACTTAACGGAGTGATTTTTGATTCCTTGTACAAGACCATTCTGGCCTCCGTTTTGCTTGCCGTTTGCGCCGGCGTGCCATATTTATCGTTCTGGTCGATATCACATCAGTACTTCAAATAGAATTAAAAATGTTTTTTCGTACTTATTTTTGTACCAATAGAGTACTTAACGGTGTGATTTTTTATTCCTAGCACAAGGCCATTCTGGCCTCCGTTTTGCTTGCCGTTTGCGCCGGCGTGCCTTATTTATCGTTCTGGTCGATATCACATCAGTACTTCAATGAGAATTACAAACGTTTTTTTTCGTACTTTGTTTTGTACCCATAGAGTGCTTAACGGTGTGATTTTTGATTCCTTGTACAAAGCCATTCTGATCTCCGTTTTGCTTTCCGTTTGCGCCGGCGTACCATATTTATCGTTCTGGTCGATACCACATCAGTACTTCAAAGAGAATTACAAAGTTTTTTTCCGTACACATTTTTGTACCCATAGAGTACTTAACGGAGTGATTTTTGATTCCTTGTACAGGACCATTCTGGCCTCCGTTTTGCTTGCCGTTTGCGCCGGCGTGCCTTATTTATCGTTCTGGTCGATATCACATCAGTACTTCAAATAGAATTAAAAATGTTTTTTTGGTACTTATTTTTGTACCAATAGAGTACTTAACGGTGTGATTTTTTATTTCTAGCACAAGGCCATTCTGGCCTCCGTTTTGCTTGCCGTTTGCGCCGGCGTGCCTTATTTATCGTTCTGGTCGATATCATATCAGTCCTTCAAAGAGAATTACAAACGTTTTTTTTCGTACTCTTTTTTGTACCCATAGAGTACTTAACGGTGTGATTTTTGATTCCTTGTACAAGGCCATTCTGGCCTCCGTTTTGCTTATTGTTTGCACCGGCGTGCCTTATTTATCGTTCTGGTCGATATCACATCAGTACTATAAAGAGAATTGCAAACATTTTTTTTCATACTTTTTTTCGAACCCTCAGAGTACTTAACTGTGTTATTTTTGATTCCTTGTACAAGGCCATTCTGGCCTCCGTTTTGCTTGCCGTTTGCACCGGCGTGCCTTATTTATCGTTCTGGTCGATATCACATCAGTACTTCAAAGAGAATTACAAACGTTTTTTTCATACTTTTTTTCGAACCCTCAGAGTACTTAACTGTGTTATTTTTGATTCCTTGTACAAGGCCATTCTGGCCTCCGTTTTGCTTGCCGTTTGCACCGGCGTGCCTTATTTATCGTTCTGGTCGATATCACATCAGTACTTCAAAGAGAATTGCAAACATTTATTTCATACTTTATTTCGAACCACGGAGTACTTAAGTGTGTAATTTTTGATTCCTTGTACAAGTCCATTCTGGCCTCCGTTTTGCATGCCGTTTGCGCCGGCGTGCCTTATTTATCGTTCTAGTCGATATCACATCAGTACTTCAAAGAGAATTACAAACGTTTTTTTCGTACTCTTTTTTGTACCCACAGAGTACTTAACTGTGTGATTTTTGATTCCTTGTAAAAGTCCATTCTGGCCTCCGTTTTGCTTGCTGTTTGCACCGGCGTGCCTTATTTATCTTTCTGGTCGATATCACATCAGTACTTCAAAGAGAATTACAAACGTTTTTTTTCATACTTTTTTTCGTACCCATAGAGTACTTAACGGTGTGATTTTTGATTCCTTGTACAAGGCCATTCTGGACTCCGTTTTGCTTACCGTTTGAGCCGGCGTGCCTTATTCATCGTTCTGGTCGATATTACGTCAGTACTTCAAAAAGAATTACAAACGTTTTTTTCGTACTCTTTTTTGTACCCATAGAGTACTTAACGTTGTGATTTTTGATTCCTTGTACCCCATTCTGGTCTCCGTTTTACTTGCCGTTTGCGCCGGCATGCCTTATCTATCGTTCTGGTGAATATCACATCATTACTTCAAACAGAATTACAAAATGTTTTTTTTCGTACTCTTTTTTGTACCCATAGAGTACTTAACGGTGTGATTTTTGATTCCTTGTACATTGCCATTCTGGACTCGTTTTGCTTGCCATTTGCGCCGGCATGCCTTATTTATCGTTCTTGTCGATATCACATCAGTACTTCAAAGAGAATTACAAATGTTTTTTTTCGTACTCTTTATTGTGCCCATAGAGTACTTAACGGTGTGATTTTTGATTCCTTGTACAAGGCCATTCTGGCCACCGTTTTGCTTGCCGTTTGCTCCGGCGATCCTTATTTAACGTTCTGGTCGATATCACATCAGTACTTCAATGAGAATTACAAACGTTTTTTTTCGTACTTTGTTTTGTACCTATAGATTACTTAACGGTGTGATTTTTGATTCCTTGTACAAGGCTATTATGACCTCCGTTTTGCATGCCGTTTGCGCCGGCGTACCTTATTTATCGTTTTGGTCGATACCACATCAGTACTTCAAAGAGAATTACAAACTTTTTTTCGTACCCATAGAGTACTTAACTGTGTGATTTTTGATTCCTTGTACAAGGCCATTCTGGCCTCCGTTTTGCTTGCCGTTTGCGCCGCCGTGCCATATTTATCATTCTGGTCGATATCACATCCGTACTTCAAAGAGAATTACAATAGTTTTTTCGTTCTCTTTTTTGTACCCATAGATTACTTAACGGTGTGATTTTTGATTCCTTGTACATGGCCATTCTGGCCTCCGTTTTGCTTGCCGTTTGCGCCGGCGTGCCTTATTTATCGTTCTGGTCGATATCACATCAGTACTTCAAAGAGAATTACGAATGTTTTTTTCATACTTTTTTTTGTACCTATAGAGTACTTAACGGTGTGATTTTTGATTCCTTGTACAAGGCAATTATGGCCTCCGTTTTGCTTGCCGTTTGCGCCGGCGTGCCTTATTTATCGTTCTGGTCGATATCACATCAGTACTTCAAAGAGAATTACAAACTTTTTTTTCGTACTCTTTTTTGTACCCATAGAGTACTTAACGGTGTGATTTTTGATTCCTTGTACAAGGCCATTCTGGCCTCCATTTTGCTTTCCGTTTGCTCCGAGTGCCTTATTTATCGTTCTGGTCGATAACACATCAGTACTTCAATGAGAATACAAACGTTTTTTTCGTACTTTGTTTTGTACCCATAGAGTACTTAACGGTGTGATTTTTGATTCCTTCTACAAAGACATTCTGACCTCCGCTTTGCTTGCCGTTTGCGCCGGCGTACCTTATTTATTGTTCAGGTCGATACCACAACAGTACTTCAAAGAGAATTACAAACATTTTTTTCGTACTTTTTTTCGTACCCGTAGAGTACTTAACTGTGTGATTTTTGATTCCTTGTACAAGGCCATTCGCCTCCGCTTATGCCGCGCGGCCTTATTTGTCGCTCGTCGAGCATCACATCACTACTTCAAAGAGAATTACAAACATTTTTTTCAGATTTTTTTCGGACTCCATCGAGTACTTAACTGGTGATTTTTATTCTTGTACAAGGCCATTCGCCTCCGCTTTGCTTGCCGCTTGTGCCCAGGCATTATTTATCGCTCGTCGATATCACATCAATACTTCAAAGAGAATTGCAAACATTTTTTTCAGACTCTACGATTACTTTAACTGGTGATTTTTGATTCCTTGTACAAGGCCATTATGGCTCCGCTTTGCATGCCGCTTATACCGCGGCTTTTATTTATCGCTCGTCGATATCACATCAAGATTTCAAAGGGAATTACAAACGCTTTTCAGACACTTTTTTGTACCCATAGAGTACTTAACGGTGTGATTTTTTATTCTTGTACAAGGCCATTCTGCCTCCGCTTTGCTTGCGCTTGCTTATGGCGCGTTTTATTTATCGCTCGTCGATATCACGCCAAGATTTCAAAGAGAATTACAAACATTTTTTTTCGTACTTTTTTTTGTACCCATAGAGTACTTAACGGTGTGATTTTTGATACCTTGTACAAGGACATTCTGGCCTCCATTTTGCTAGCCATTTGCGCCGGCGTGCCTTATTTATCGTTTTGGTCGATATCACATCAGTACTTCGAAGATAATTACAAACGATTTTTTTCGTACTTATTTTTGTACACATAGAGTACTTAACGGTGTGATTCTGTCTTCCGTTTTGCTTGCCGTTTGCGCCGGCGTTCCTTATTTATCGTTCTGGTCGATATCACATTAGTACTTCAAAGAGAATTACAAATGTTTTTTTTAGTACTTTTTTTTCGTACCTATAGAGTACTTAACTGTGTGATTTTTGATTCCTTGTACAATGCCATTCTGGCCTCCGTTTTGCTTGCCGTTTGCGCCGCTGTCCCTTATTTATCGTTCTGGTCGATATCACATCAGTACTTCAATGAGAATTACAAACCTTTTTTTCGTACTTTTTTTTGTACCCATAGAGTACTTAACGGTGTGATTTTTGATTCATTGTACAAAGCCATTCTGGCCTCCGTTTTTCTTGCCGTTTGCGCCGCCGTGCCTTATTTATCGTTCTGGTTGATATCACATCAGTACTTCAAAGAGAATTACAAACCTTTTTTTCATACTCTTTTTCATACCCATAGAGAAATTAACGGTGTGATTTTTGATTCCTTGTACAAGGCCATTTTGGCCTCCGTTTTGCTTGCCGTTTGCGCCGGCGTGCCTTATTTATCATTCAGGTCAATATCACATCAAGATTTCAAAGAGAATTACAAACGCTTTTTTCAGACTTATTTTTGTACCCATAGAGTACTTAACGGTGTGATTCTCGCCTCACGCTTTTGTTTGTCGCTTATACCAAGGTTTTATTTATCGTGATCGGTCGACATCACTTCAAGATTTCAAAGAGAATTACAAACGTTTTTTCAGAATTTTTTGTACCCATAGAGTACTTAACGGTGTGAATTTTGATTCTTGTACAAGGCCATTCGCCTCCGCTTTGCTTGCTTATACCAGCGCGCCTTTTATTTATCGCTCGTCGATATCACGTCAGTACTTCAAAGAGAATTACAAACATTTTTTTCGTATTTTTTTTCGTACCCATAGAGTACTTAACTGTGTGATTTTTGATTCCTTGTACAATGCCATTCTGGCCTCCGTTTTGCTTGCCGTTTGCGCCGCCGTCCCTTATTTATCGTTCTGGTCGATATCACATCAAAGAGAATTACAAACCTTTTTTTTCGTACTTTTTTTCGTACACATAGAGTACTTAACGGTGTGATTTTTGATTCCTTGTACAAAGCCATTCTGGCCTCCGTTTTGCTTGCCGTTTGCGCCGCCGTGCCTTATTTATCGTTCTGGTTGATATCACATTAGTACTTCAAAGAGAATTACAAACCTTTTTTGCATACTTTTTTCGTACCCGTAGAGAAATTAACGGTGTGATTTTTGATTCCTTGTACAAGTCCATTCTGGACTCCGTTTTGCTTGCCGTTTGCGCCGGCGTGCCTTATTTATCGTTCTGGTCGATATCACATCGGTACTTCAAAGAGAATTACAAACGATTTTTTTCGTACTTATTTTTGTACCCATGGAGTACTTAACGGTGTGATTCTATCATCCGTTTTGCTTGCCGTTTGCAACGGCGTGCCTTATTTATCGTTCTGGTCGATATCACATCAGTACTTCAAAGAGAATTACAAACGTTTTTTTCATACTTTTCTTCGTACCCATAGAGTACTTAACTGTGTGATTATTGATTCCTTGTACAAGGCCATTCTGGCCTCCGTTTTGCTTGCCGTTTGCGCCGCCGTGCCTTATTTATCGTTTTGGTCGATATCACATCAGTACTTCAAAGAGAATTAGAAACCTTTTTTTCGTACCCATAGAGTACTTAACGATGTGATTTTTGATTCCTTGTACAAGGCTATTCTGGCCTCCGTTTTGCTTGCCGTTTGCACCGGCGTGCCTTATTTATCGTTCTGGTCGATATCACATCAGTACTTCAAAGAGAATTGCAAACGTTTTTTTTCGTACTTTGTTTTGTACTCATAGAGTACTTAATAGTGTGATTTTTTATTCCTTGTACAAGGCCATTCTGACCTCCGTTTTGCTTTCCGTTTGCGCCGGCGTACCATATTCACCGTTCTGGTCGATACGACATCAGTACTTCAAAGAGAATTACAAACGTTTTTTTTTCGTACTTTTTTTCGTACCCATAGAGTACTTAACTGTGTGATTTTTGATTCCTTGTACAAGGTCATTCGCCTCCGCTTTGTTTGCCATTTGTCATGGCGGTTTTATTTATCGATCCGGTCGATATCACATCAAGATTTCAAAGAGAATTACAAACGCTCAGACTTTTTTGTACCAATAGAGTACTTAACGTGTGATTTTGATTCCTAGTACAAGGCCATTCTGCCTCCGCTTTGCTTGTTGCTTATACCGCGCATCTTTATTTATCGCTCGTCGATATCACATCAAGATTTCCAAAGAGAATTACAAACGTTTCAGACTTTTTTGTACCCATAGAGTACTTAACGGTGTGATTTTTGATTCTTGTACAAGGCCATTCTGCCTCCGCTTTGCTTTGCCGCTTATGCCGGCCTTTTTTTATCGCTCGTCGATACCACATCAAGATTTCAAAGATAATTACAAACTTTTTTTTTCATACTTTTTTCATACCGCAGAGTAATTTAACTGCAGTGATTTTTGATTCTCGCATAAGGCCATTCTGCCTCCGCTTTGCTTTGCCTTTTGCGCCAGGTTTTATTTATTGTTCCGTCGATATCACATAAGTACTTCAAAGAGAATTGCAAACATTTTTTCGTACCCACAGAGTACTTAACTGTGTGATTTTTGATACCTTGTACAAGGCCATTCGCCTCCGTTTTACATGCCGTTTGCGCCGGCGTGCCTTATTTATCGTTCTGGTCGATATCACATCAGTACTTCAAAGAGAATTACAAACGTTTTTTTCATACACTTTATTGTACCCATAGAGTACCTAACGGTGTGATTTCTTATTCCTTGTACAAGGCCATTCTGGCCTCCGTTTTGCTTGCCGTTTGCGCCGGCGTGCCTTATTTAACATTCAGGTCGATATCACATCAGTACTTCAAAGAGAATTACAAACGTTTTTTTCTTACTTATTTTTGTACCCATAGAGTACTTAACGGTGTGATTCTGGCATACGTTTAGCTTGTCGTTTGCGCCGGCATGCCTTATTTATCGTTCTGGTCGATATCACATCAGTACTTCAAAGAGAATTACAAACGTTTTTTTTTCGTAACTTTTTTTGTACCCATAGAGTACTTAACGGTGTGAATTTTGATTCTTGTACAAGGCCATTCGCCTCCGCTTTGCTTGCTGCTTATACCAAGCGCGTCTTTATTTATCGCTCGTCGATATCACGTCAAGATTTCAAAGAGAATTACAAACATTTTTTCAGATTTTTTTCGTACCCATAGAGTACTTAACTGTGTGATTTTTGATTCCTTGTACAATGCCATTCTGGCCTCCGTTTTGCTTGCCGTTTTTGCCGCCGTCCCTTATTTATCGTTCTGGTCGATATCACATCAGTACTTCAAAGAGAATTACAAAACTTTTTTTCCGTACCCATAGAGTACTTAACTGTGTGATTTTTGATTCCTTGAACAAAGCCATTCTGGCCTCCGTTTTGCTTGCCGTTTGCGCCGCCGTGCCTTATTCATCGTTCTGGTTGATATCACATCAGTACTTCAAAGAGAATTACAAACCTTTTTTCATACTTTTTTTCGTACCCGTAGAGAAATTAACGGTGTGATTTTTGATTCCTTGTACAAGTCCATTCTGGACTCCGTTTTGCTTGCCGTTTGCGCCGTCGTGCCTTATTTATCGTTCTGGTCGATATCACATCAGTACTTCAAAGAGAATTACATACGTTTTTTTCGCACTTTTCTTCGTACCCATAGAGTACTTAACTGTGTGATTTTTGATTCCTTGTACAAGGCCATTCTGTCCTCCGTTTCGCTTGCCGTTTGCGCCGCCGTGCCTTATTTATAGTTTTGGTCGATATCACATCAGTACTTTAAAGAGAATTACAAACCTTTTTTTCGTACTCATAGAGTACTTAACGGTGTGATTTTTGATTCCTTGTACAAGGCCATTCTGGCCTCCGTTTTGCTTGCCGTTTGCACCGCCGTGCTTTATTTATCGCTTTGGTCGACATCACATCAAGATTTTAAAGAGAATTACAAACCTTTTTTCGCACTCCATAGAGTACTTAACGGTGTGATTTTTGATTCTTGTACAAGGCCATTCTCGCCTCCATTTTGCTTGCCGCTTGCACCGGGCGCGTTTTATTTATCGCTCGGTCGATATCACATCAAGATTTCAAAGAGAATTGCAAACGCTTTTATTCAGACTTTGTTTTGTACCCATAGAGTACTTAATACAGGTGATTTTTTATTCCTTGTACAAGGCCATTCTGACCTCCGTTTTGCTTTCCGTTTGCGCCGGCGTATATTCATCGTTCTGGTCGATACGACATCAGTACTTCAAAGTGAATTATAAACGTTTTTTTCATACTTTTTTTCGTACCCACAGTGTACTTAACTGTGTGATTTTTGATTCCTTGTACAAGGTCATTCTTGCCTCCGTTTTGCTTGCCGTTTGCGCCGGCGTGCCTTATTTATCGATCTGGTCGATATCACATCAGTACTTCAAGAGAATTACAAACGTTTTTTCATACGCTTTTTGTACCAATAGAGTACTTAACGGTGTGATTTTTGATTCCTAGTACAAGGCCATTCTGGCCTCCGCTTTGCTTACCGTTTGCGCCGGCACCTTATTTATCGTTCTGGTCGATATCACATCAGTACTTCAAAGAGAATTACAAACGCTTTTTATGTAATTTTTTGTACCCATAGAGTACTTAACGGTGTGATTTTTGATTCTTGTACAAGGCCATTCTGCCTCCGCTTTGCTTGCTTGCTTATACCAGGCGGTTTTATTTTTCGCTCGGTCGATACCACATCAAGATTTTTTTTTGTACTTTTTTTCATACCTATAGAGTACTTAACTGTGTGATTTTTGATTCCTGGTACAAGGCCATTCTGTCCTCCGTTTTGCTTGCCGTTTGCGCCGGCGTGCCTTATTTATCGTTCTGGTCGATATCACATCAGTACTTCAAATAGAATTACAAACGTTTTTTCGTACTTATTTTTGTACCAATAGAGTACTTAACGGTGTGATTTTTTATTCCTAGCACAAGGCCATTCTGGCCTCCGTTTTGCTTGCCGTTTGCGCCGGCGTGCCTTATTTATCGTTCTGGTCGATATCATATCAGTCCTTCAAAGAGAATTACAAACGTTTTTTTTCGTACTCTTTTTTGTACTCATAGAGTACTTAACGGTGTGATTTTTGATTCCTTGTACAAGGCCATTCTGGCCTCCGTTTTGCTAGCCGTTTGCGCCGGCGTGCCTTATTTATTGTTCTGGTCGATAACACATCAGTACTTCAATGAGAATTATTTGTACTTTGTTTTGTACCCATAGAGTACTTAACGGTGTGATTTTGATTCCTTGTTCAAAGCCATTCTGACCTCTGTTTTGCTTTCCGTTTGCGCCGGCGTACCTTACTTATCGTTCTAGTCGATACCACATCAGTACTTCAAAGAGAATTACAAAATTTTTTTTCGTACTCTTTTTTGTACCCATAGAGTACTTAACGGAGTGATTTTTGATTCCTTGTACAAGACCATTCTGGCCTACGTTTTGCTTACCGTTTGCGCAGGCGTTCCTTATTTATCGTTCTGGTCGATATCACATCAGTACTTCAAATAGAATTAAAAATGTTTTTTTCGTACTTTTTTTCGCACTAATAGAGTACTTAACGGTGTGATTTTTGATTCCTTGCTCCGCTTCCGCTTTGTTGCTGCTTACCGGCGGCCTTTTATTTATCGCTCGTCGATATCACATCAAGATTTCAAAGAGAATTACAAACGCTTTTTTCAGACTTTTTTGTACCCATAGAGTACTTAATCGTGTGATTTTTGATTCTTGTACAAGGCCATTCGCCTCCGCTTTGCTTGTCGCTTAATCAGGCGGCCTTTTATTTATCGCTTCGTCGACATCACATCAAGATTTCAAAGAGAATTGCAAACATTTTTTTCATACTTTTTTTCGAACCTAGAGTACTATAACTGTGATTTTTGATTCTTGTACAAGGCCATTCGCCTCCGCTTTGCTTGCCGCTTGCACCGGGCGTGCCTTTATTTATCGCTCGTCGATATCACATCAAGATTTCAAAGAGAATTGCAAACATTTTTTTCATACTTTTTTGAACCACAGATTACTTAACTGTGTGATTTTTGATTCCTTGTACAAGTCCATTCGCCTCCGCTTTGCATGCCGCTTATACCGGCGCGTTTTATTTATCGTTCTAGTCGATATCACATCCAGATTTCAAAGAGAATTACAAACGTTTTTTCAGACTTTTTTTGTACCCATAGAGTACTTAACGGTGTGATTTTTATTCCTTGTACAAGGCCATTCTGCCTCCGCTTTGCTTGCCGCTTGCGCCGGCGTGCCTTATTTATCTTTCTGGTCGATATCACATCAAGATTTCAAAGAGAATTACAAACGCTTTTTTTCATACTTTTTTTCGTACCCATAGAGTACTTAACTGTGTGATTTTTGATTCCTTGTACAAGGCCATTCTGGCCTCCGTTTTGCTTGCCGTTTGCGCCGGCGTGCCTTATTTATCGTTCTGGTCGATATCACATCAGTACTTCAAAGAGAATTACAAAAGTTTTTTTTCATACTTTTTTTCGTACCCATAGAGTACTTAACGGTGTGATTTTTGATTCCTTGTACCCCATTCTGGTCTCCGTTTTACTTGCCGTTTGCGCCGGCGTGCCTTATCTATCGTTCTGGTCAATATCACATCATTACTTCAAACAGAATTACAAAATGTTTTTTTCGTACTCTTTTTTGTACCCATTGAGTACTTAACGGTGTGATTTTTGATTCCTTGTACATTGCCATTCTGGACTCGTTTTGCTTGCCATTTGCGCCGGCATGCCTTATTTATCGTTCATGTCGATATCACATCAGTACTTCAAAGAGAATTACAAATGTTTTTTTCGTACTCTTTTTTGTACCCATAGAGTACTTAACGGTGTGATTTTTGATTCCTTGTACAAGGCCATTCTGGCCACCGTTTTGCTTGCCGTTTGCGCCGGCGAGCCTTATTTATCGTTCTGGTCGATAACACATCAGTACTTCAATGAGAATTACAAACGTTTTTTTCGTACTTTGTTTTGTACCTATAGAGTACTTAACGGTGTGATTTTTGATTCCTTGTACAAGGCTATTATGACCTCCGTTTTGCATGCCGTTTGCGCCGGCGTACCTTATTTATCGTTTTGGTCGATACCACATCAGTACTTCAAAGAGAATTACAAACTTTTTTTCGTACCCATAGAGTACTTAACTGTGTGATTTTTGATTCCTTGTACAAGGCCATTCTGGCCTCCGTTTTGCTTGCCGTTTGCGCCGCCGTGCCTTATTTATCGTTCTGGTCGATATCACATCAGTACTTCAAAGAGAATTACAAAAGTTTTTTCGTACTCTTTTTTGTACCCATAGAGTACTTAACGGTGTGATTTTTGATTCCTTGTACAAGGCCATTCTGGCCTCCGTTTTGCTTGCCGTTTGCGCCGGCGTGCCTTATTTATCGTTCTGGTCGATATCACATCAGTACTTCAAAGAGAATTACAAACGTTTTTTTCGTACTTTTTTTTGTACCCATAGAGTACTTAACTGTGTGATTTTTGATTCCTTGTACAAGGCCATTATGGCCTCCGTTTTGCTTGCCGTTTGCGCCGGCGTGCCTTATTTATCGTTTTGGTCGATATCACATCAGTACTTCAAAGAGAATTACAAACGTTTTTTTTTCCGTACTCTTTGTTGTACCCATAGAGTACTTAACGGTGTGATTTTTGATTCCTTGTACAAGGCCATTTTGGCCTCCATTTTGCTTTCCGTTTGCTCCGGCGTGCCTTATTTATCGTTCTGGTCGATAACACATCAGTACTTCAATGAGAATTACAAACGTTTTTTTCGTACTTTGTTTTGTACCCATAGAGTACTTAACGGTGTGATTTTTGAGTCCTTGTAGAAAGACATTCTGACCTCCGTTTTGCTTGCCGTTTGCGCCGGCGTACCTTATTTATTGTTCTGGTCGATACCACAACAGTACTTCAAAGAGAATTACAAACGTTTTTTTCGTACTTTTTTTTCTACACGTAGAGTACTTAACTGTGTGATTTTTGATTCCTTGTACAAGGCCATTATGGCCTCCGTTTGCGCCGCCGTGCCTTATTTGTCGTTCTGGTCGATATCACATCAGTACTTCAAAGAGAATTACAAACATTTTTTTCGTACTTTTTTTTGTACCCATAGAGTACTTAACTGTGTGATTTTTTATTCCTTGTACAAGGCCATTCTGGCCTCCGTTTTGCTTGCCGTTTGTGCCGGCGTGCCTTATTTATCGTTCTGGTCGATATCACATCAATATTTCAAAGAGAATTGCAAACATTTTTTTCGTACCCACAGATTACTTAACTGTGTGATTTTTGATTCCTTGTACAAGGCCATTCTGGCCTCCGTTTTGCATGCCGTTTGCGCCGGCGTGCCTTATTTATCGTTCTGGTCGATATCACATCAGTACTTCAAAGGGAATTACAAACGTTTTTTTTCGTACACTTTTTTGTACCCATAGAGTACTTAACGGTGTGATTTTTTATTCCTTGTACAAGGCCATTCTGGCCTCCGTTTTGCTTGCCGTTTGCGCCGGCGTGCCTTATTTATCGTTCTGGTCGATATCACATCAGTACTTCAAAGAGAATTACAAACATTTTTTTTCGTACTTTTTTTTGTACCCATAGAGTACTTAACGGTGTGATTTTTGATACCTTGTACAAGGACATTCTGGCCTCCATTTTGCTTGCCGTTTGCGCCGGCGTGCCTTATTTATCGTTCTGGTCGATATCACATCAGTACTTCGAAGATAATTACAAACGATTTTTTTCGTACTTATTTTTGTACCCATAGAGTACTTAACGGTGTGATTCTGTCTTCCGTTTTGCTTGCCGTTTGCGCCGGCGTTCCTTATTTATCGTTCTGGTCGATATCACATCAGTACTTCAAAGAGAATTACAAATGTTTTTTTTCGTACTTTTTTTCGTACCCATAGAGTACTTAACGGTGTGATTTTTGATTCCTTGTACAAAGCCATTCTGGCCTCCGTTTTGCTTGCCGTTTGCGCCGCCGTGCCTTATTTATCGTTCTGGTTGATATCACATCAGTACTTCAAAGAGAATTACAAACCTTTTTTTCATACTTTTTTTCGTACCCATAGAGAAATTAACGGTGTGATTTTTGATTCCTTGTACAAGGCCATTCTGGCCTCCGTTTTGCTTGCCGTTTGCGCCGGCGTGCCTTATTTATCGTTCTGGTCGATATCACATCAGTACTTCAAAGAGAATTACAAACGATTTTTTTCGTACTTATTTTTGTACCCATAGAGTACTTAACGGTGTGATTATGTCCTCCGTTTTGCTTGCCGTTTGCGCCGGCGTGCCTTATTTATCGTTCTGGTCGATATCACATCAGTACTTCAAAGAGAATTACAAACTTTTTTTTTCGTCTTTTTTTGTACCCATAGAGTACTTAACTGTGTGATTTTTGATTCCTTGTACAAGGCCATTCTGGCCTCCGTTTTGCTTGCCGTTTGCGCCGGCGTGCCTTATTTATCGTTCTGGTCGATATCACATCAGTACTTCAAAGAGAATTGCAAACGTTTTTTTTCATACTTTTTTTCGTACCCATAGAGTACTTAACTGTGTGATTTTTGATTCCTTGTACAAGGCCATTCTGACCTCCGTTTTGCTTGCCGTTTGCGCCGGCGTGCCTTATTTATCGTTCTGGTCGATATCACATCAGTACTTCAAAGAGAATTACAAACGTTTTTTCGTACACTTTTTTGTACCCATAGAGTACTTAACGGTGTGATTTTTGATTCCTTGTACAAGGCCATTCTAGCCTCCGTTTTGCTTGCCGTTTGCGCCGGCGTGCCTTATTTATCGTTCTGGTCGATATCACATCAGTACTTCAAAGAGAATTACAAACGTTTTTTTTTCGTACTCTTTTTTGTACCCATAGAGTACTTAACGGTGTGATTTTTGATTCCTTGTACAAGGCCATTCTGGCCTCCGTTTTGCTTGCCGTTTGCGCCGGCGTGCCTTATTTATCGTTCTGGTCGATACCACATCAGTACTTCAAAGAGAATTACAAACTTTTTTTTCATACTTTTTTTCGTACCCATAGAGTACTTAACTGTGTGATTTTTGATTCCTTGTACAAGGCCATTCTGGCCTCCGTTTTGCTTGCCGTTTGCGCCGGCGTGCCTTATTTATCGTTCTGGTCGATATCACATCAGTACTTCAAAGAGAATTACAAATGTTTTTTCGTACTCTTTTTTGTACCAATAGAGTACTTAACGGTGTGATTTTTGATTCCTTGTACAAGGCCATTCTGGCCTCCGTTTTGCTTGCCATTTGCGCCGGCGTGCCTTATTTATCGTTCTGGTCGATATCACATCAGTACTTCAAAGAGAATTACAAACGTTTTTTCCATACTTTTTTTGTACCCATAGAGTACTTAACGGTGTGATTTTTGATTCTTGTACAAGGCCACGCTTTCTGCTTGCTCTGCATGCCTTATTTATCGCTCGTCGATAACACATCAAGATTTCAATGAGAATTACAAACGCTTTTTTTCATATTTTTTGTACCCATAGAGTACTTAACGGTGTGATTTTTGATTCCTTGTACAAAGCCATTCGACCTCCGCTTTTTCTTTCCGCTTATACCAAGGCATCTTTATTTATCGCTCTAGTCGATACCACATCAAGATTTCAAAGAGAATTACAAATGTTTTTTTCGTATTTTTTCGTACCCATAGAGTACTTAACTGTGTGATTTTTGATTCTTTGTACAAGGCCATTTTGGCCTCCGTTTTGCTTGCCGTTTGCGCCGCCGTGACTTATTTATCGTTCTGGTCGATATCACTTCAGTACTTTAAAGAGAATTACAAACATTTTTTTCATACTTTTTTCGTACCCATAGAGTACTTAACTGTGTGATTTTTGATTCCTTGTACAAGGCAATTCTGGCTTCCGTTTTGCTTGCCGTTTGTGCCGGCGTTCCTTATTTATCGTTCTGGTCGATATCACATCGGTACTTCAAAGAGAATTGCAAACGCTTTTTTTCGTACTTTTTTTCGTACCCATAGAGTTCTTGACGGTGTGATTTTTGATTCCTTGTACAAGGCCATTCTGGCCTCCGTTTTGCTTGACGTTTGCGCCGGCGTGCCTTATTTATCGTTTGGGTCGATAACACATCAGTACTTCAATGAGAATTACAAACTGTTTTTTTCGTATTTTGTTTTGTACCCATAGAGTACTTAACGGTGTGATTTTTGATTCCTTGTAAAAAGCCTTTCTGACCTCCGTTTTCCTTTCCGTTTGCGCCGGAGTACCGTATTTATCGTTCTGTTCGATACCACATCAGTATTTCAAAGAGAATTACAAATGTTTTTTTTCGTACTTTTTTTCGTACCCATAGAGTACTTAACTGTGTGATTTTTGATTCCTTGTACAAGGCCATTCTGGCCTCTGCTTTGCTTGCCGTTTGCGCCGGCGTGCCTTATTTATCGTTCTGGTCGATATCACATCAGTACTTCAAAGAGAATTACAAACGTTTTTTTTCGTACTTTTTTTCGTACCCATAGAGTACTTAACTGTGTGATATTTGATTCCTTGTACAAGGCCATTCTGGCCTCCGTTTTGCTTGCCATTTGAGCCGGCGTGCCTTATTTATCGTTCTGGTCGATATCACGTCAGTACTTCAAAAAGAATTACAAACTTTTTTTTTCGTACTTTTCCTTGTACCCATAGAGTACTTAACGGTGTGATTTCTTATACCTTGTACAAGGCCATTCTGGCCTCCGTTTTCCTTACCGTTTGCGCCGGCGTGCCTTATTTATCGTTCTGGTCGATATCACATCAGTACTTCAAAGAGAATTACAAACATTTTTTTTCATACTTTTTTTCATACCCATAGAGTACTTAACTGCGTGATTTTTGATTCCTTGTACAAGGCCATTCTGGCCTCCGTTTTGCTTGCCGTTTGCGCCGGCGTGCCTTATTTATCGTTCTGGTCGATATCACATCAGTACTTCAAAGAGAATTACAAACGTTTTTTCAGATTTTTTTGTACCCATAGAGTACTTAACGGTGTGATTTTTGATTCCTTGTACAAGGCCATTCGTCTCCGTTTTGCTTGCCGTTTGCGGCCTTTATTTATCGTTCTCGTCGATACCACATCAGTACTTCAAAGAGAATTACAAATGTTTTTTTCGTATTTTTTTTCGTACCCAAAGAGTACTTAACTGTGATTTTGATTCTTGTACAAGGCCATTCGCCTCCGTTTTGTTTGCCGCTTGCGCCGGCCTTTATTTATCGCTCGTCGATATCACATCAAGATTTCAAAGAGAATTACAAACATTTTTTTCAGACTTTTTTTCGTACCCATAGAGTACTTAACTGCGTGATTTTTGATTCCTTGTACAAGGCAATTCGCTTCCGCTTTTGCTTGCCGCTTATACGCGCGTGCCTTATTTATCGCTCTGGTCGATATCACATCAAGATTTCAAAGAGAATTACAAACGTTTTTTCAGACTTTTTTTCGTACCCATAGAGTACTTAACGGTGTGATTTTTGATTCTTGAACAAGGCCATTCGCCTCCGTTTTGCTTTGCCGTTTATACCGGCGGCCTTTATTTATCGCTCTGGTCGATATCACAACAAGATTTCAAAGAGAATTACAAATGTTTTTTTCAGACTTTTTTGTACCCATAGAGTACTTAACGGTCCGATTTTTGATTCCTTGTACAAGGCCATTCGCCTCCGTTTTGCTTTCCGTTTGCACCGGCGTGCCTTATTTATCGTTCTGGTCGATATCACATCAGTACTTCAAAGAGAATTACAAATGTTTTTTTTCGTACTTTTTTTCATACCCATAGAGTACTTAACTGTGTGATTTTTGATTCTTGTACAAGGCCATTCGCCTCCGTTTTGCTTGCCGCTTGCGCTGCCTTATTTATCGTTCTGGTCGATATCACATCAAGATTTCAAAGAGAATTACAAACATTTTTTTCAGACATTTTTTGTACTCCATAGAGTACTTAACTGTGTGATTTTTGATTCCTTGTACAAGGCAATTCTGGCTTCCGTTTTGCTTGCCGTTTGCGCCGGCGTGCCTTATTTATCGTTCTGGTCGATATCACATCAGTACTTCAAAGAGAATTGCAAACTGTTTTTCGTACTTTTTTCGTACCCATAGAGTACTTAACGGTGTGATTTTTCATTCCTTGTACAAGGCCATTCGCCTCCGCTTTGCGCCGGCGTGCCTTATTTATCGTTCTGGTCGATATCACATCAGTACTTCAAAGAGAATTACAAATGTTTTTTTTCACACTTTTTTGTACCCATAGAGTACTTAACGGTGTGATTTTTGATTCCTTGTACAAGGCCATTCTGGCCTCCGTTTTGCTAGCCGTTTGCGCCGGCGTGCCATATTTATCGTTCTGGTCGATATTACATCAGTACTTCAAAGAGAATTACAAACATTTTTTTTCGTACTTATTTTTGTACCCATAGAGTACTTAACAGTGTGATTTTTGATACCTTGTACTAGGCCATTCTGGACTCCGTTTTGCTTGCCTTTTGAGCCGGCGTGCCTTATTTATCATTCTGGTCGATATCACGTCAGTACTTCAAAAAGAATTACAAATGTTTTTTTTTGTACTTTTCTTTGTACCCATAGAGTACTTAACGGTGTGATTTTTTATACCTTGTACAAGGCCATTCTGGCCTCCATTTTCCTTGCCGTTTGCGCCGGCGTGCCTTATTTATCGTTTTGGTCAATATCACATCAGTACTTCAAGAGATTTACAAACTTTTTTTTCATACTTATTTTTGTACCCAAAGAGTACTTAACGGTGTGATTCTATCCTACGTTTTGCTTGCCGTTTGTGCCGGCGTGCCTTATTTATCGTTCTGGTCGATATCACATCAGTACTTCAAAGAGAATTACAAACAATTTTTTTTCATACTTTTTTTCATACCCATAGAGTTCTTAACTGTGTTATTTTTGATTCCTTGTACATGGCCATTCTAGCCTCCGTTTTGCTTGCCGTTTGCGCCGGCGTGCCTTACTTATCGTTATGGTCGATATCACATCAGTACTTCAAACAAACGTTTTTTTCATACTCTTTTTTGTACCCATAGAGTACTTAACGGTGTGATTTTTGATTCCATGTACAAGGCCATTCTGGTCTCCGTTTTGCTTGCCATTTGCGCCGGCGTGCCTTATTTATCGTTCTAGTCTATACCACATCAGTACTTCAAAGAGAATTACAAATGTTTTTTCAGACTTTTTTTCGTACCCAAAGAGTACTTAACTATGTGATTTTTGATTCTTGTACAAGGCCATTATGGCCTCTGCTTTGCTTTTGCTTTAATCATGCGTCTTATTTATCGCTCGTCGATATCACATCAAGATTTCAAAGAGAATTACAAACATTTTTTTTCAGACTTTTTTCGCACTATAGAGTACTTAATCGGTGGATTTTTGATTCCTTGTACAAGGCAATTCGCTTCCGCTTTTTTGCTGCTTATACGCGCGTCCTTATTTATCGCTCGTCGATATCACATCAAGATTTCAAAGAGAATTGCAAACGCTTTTTTCAGATCGCTTTTTCACCCATAGAGTACTTAACGGTGTGATTTTTCATTCTTGAACAAGGCCATTCGCCTCCGCTTTTGCTTTGCCGCTTATACGGCGTGCCTTTATTTATCGCTCGTCCATATTACATCAAGATTTCAATGAGAATTACAAATGTTTTTTTCAGACTTTTTTGTACCCATAGAGTACTTAACGGTGTGATTTTTGATTCCTTGTACAAGGCAATTCTTGCTTCCGCTTTTGCTTTCCGCTTATGCCGCGACTTTATTTATCGCTCGTCGATACCACATCAAGATTTCAAATAGAATTACAAATGTTTTTTCATACTTTTTTCGTACCTATAGAGTACTTAACTGTGATTTTTGATTCTTGTACAAGGCCATTCTCGCCTCTGCTTTGTTTGCCGCTTGCACCGCTGCCTTTATTTATCGCTCGTCGATATCACATCAAGATTTCAAAGAGAATTACAAACATTTTTTTCGTACTTTTTTTCGTACCCATAGAGTACTTAACTGTGTGATTTTTATTCCTTGTACAAGGCAATTCTGGATTCCGTTTTGCTTGCCGTTTGCGCCGGCGTTCCTTATTTATCGTTCTGGTCGATATCACATCAGTACTTCAAAGAGAATTGCAAACGCTGTTTTTCGTACTTTTTTTCGTACCCATAGAGTACTTAACGGTGTGATTTTTGATACCTTGTACAAGGCCATTCTGGACTCCGTTTTGCTTACCGTTTGAGCCGGCGTGCCTTATTTATCGTTCTGGTCGATATTACGTCAGTACTTCAAAAAGAATTACAAACGTTTTTTTTCGTACTTTTCTTTGTACCCATAGAGTACTTAACGGTGTGATTTTTTATACCTTGTACAAGGCCATTCTGGCCTCCGTTTTCCTTGCCGTTTGTGCCGGCGTGCCTTATTTATCGTTTTGGTCGATATCACATCAGTACTTCAAAGAGAATTACAAACGTTTTTTTTAATACTTATTTTTGTACCCATAGAGTACTTAACGGTGTGATTCTATTCTCCGTTTTGCTTTCCGTTTGTGCCGGCATGCCTTATTTATCGTTCTGGTCGATATCACATCAGTACTTCAAAGAGAATTACAAACATTTTTTTTCGAACTTTTTTTCATACCCATAGAGTACTTAACGGTGTGATTTTTCATTCCTTGTACAAGGCCATTCTGGCCTCCGTTTTGCTTGCCGTTTGCGCCGGCGTGCCTTATTTATCGCTCGTCGATATCACATCAAGAATTCAAAGAGAATTACAAATGTTTTTTTTCGTACTTTTTTGTACCCATAGAGTACTTAACTGTGTGATTTTTGATTCCTTGTACAAGGCCATTCTGGCCTCCGTTTTGCTTGCCGTTTGCGCCGGCGTGCCTTATTTATCGTTCTGGTCGATATCACGTCAGTACTTCAAAAAGAATTACAAACGTTTTTTTTCCGTACTTTTCTTTGTACCCATAGAGTACTTAACGGTGTGATTTTTTATAACAAGTACAAGGCCATTCTGGCCTCCGTTTTCCTTGCCGTTTTTGCCGGCGTGCCTTATTTATCGTTTTGGTCGATATCACATCAGTACTTCAAAGAGAATTACAAACGTTTTTTTTAATACTTATTTTTGTACCCATAGAGTACTTAACGGTGTGATTCTATTCTCCGTTTTGCTTGCCGTTTGAGCCGGCGTGCCTTATTTATCGTTCTGGTCGATATTACATCAGTACTTCAAAGAGAATTTCAAACATTTTTTTTCATACTTTTTTTCATACCCATAGAGTACTTAACTGTGTGATTTTTGATTCCTTGTACAAGGCCATTCTGGCCTCCGTTTTATGAGCCGTTTGCACCGGCGTGCCTTATTTATCGCTCGTCGATATCACATCAAGATTTCAAACAAACATTTTTTCAGACTTTTTTGTACCCATAGAGTACTTAACGGTGTGATTTTTGATTCCTTGTACAAGGCCATTCGGTCTCCGCTTTTGCTTTGCCGTTTATGCCCGCGTGCCTTTATTTATCGTTCGTCGATATCACATCAAGAATTCAAAGAGAATTACAAATGTTTTCAGACTTTTTTTGTACCCAAAGAGTACTTAATGTGTGATTTTTGATTCCTTGTACAAGGCCATTCTCGCCTCCGCTTTGTTTGCTTGCTTATACCGCGTGCCTTTATTTATCGCTCGTCGATATCACATCAATACTTCAAAGAGAATTACAAACATTTTTTTCAGACATTTTTCGTACCCATAGAGTACTTAACGTGTGATTTTAGATTCCTTGTACAAGGCAATTCTGCTTCCGCTTTTGCTTGCCGCTTATGCCGGCGTTCTTATTTATCTTTCGGTCGATATCACATCAAGATTTCAAAGAGAATTGCAAACGCTTTTTTTCAGACTTTTTGTACCCATAGAGTACTTAACGGTGTGATTTTTCATTCCTTGAACAAGGCCATTCGCCTCCGCTTTGCTTGCCAGTTATACCGGCGTGCCTTTTATTTATCGCTCTAGTCGATTTCACATCAAGATTTCAAAGAGAATTACAATGTTTTTTTCAGACTTTTTTGTACACATAGAGTACTTAACGGTGTGATTTTTGATTCTTGTACAAGGCCATTCGCCTCCGCTTTTGCTTTGCTGCTTATACGCGCGTTTTATTTATCGTTTCGGTCGATATCACATCAAGATTTCAAAGAGAATTACAAATTTTTTTTCAGACTTTTTTGTACCTATAGAGTACTTAACGGTGTGATTTTTGATTCCTTGTACAAGGCCATTCTGGCCTCCGTTTTGCTTGCCGTTTGCGCCGGCGTGCCATATTTATCGTTCTGGTCGATATCACATCAGTACTTCAAAGAGATTTACAAACATTTTTTTTTTCGTACTTATTTTTGTACCCATAGAGTACTTAACGGTGTGATTTTTGATAACTTGTACAAGGCCATTCTGGACTCCGTTTTGCTTGCCGTTTGAGCCGGCGTGCCTTATTTATCGTTCTGGTCGATATCACTTCAGTACTTCAAAAAGAATTACAAACGTTTTTTTCGTACTTTTCTTTGTAGAGTACTTAACGGTGTGATTTTTTATACCTTGTACAAGGCCATTCTGACCTCCGTTTTCCTTGCCGTTTGTGCCGGCGTGCCTTATTTATCGTTTTGGTCGATATCACATCAGTACTTCAAAGAGAATTACAAACGTTTTTTTAATACATATTTTTGTACCCATAGAGTACTTAACGGTGTGATTCTATTCTCCGTTTTGCTTGCCGTTTGTGCCGGCGTGCCTTATTTATCGTTCTGGTCGATATCACATCAGGACTTCAAAGAGAATTACAAATATTTTTTTTCATACCCATAGAGTACTTAACTGTGTGATTTTTGATTCCTTGTACAAGGCCATTCTGGCCTCCGTTTTGCTTGCCATTTGCGCCGGCGTGCCTTATTTATCGTTCTGGTCGATATCACATCAGTACTTCAAAGAGAATTACAAACGTTTTTTCGTACTCTTTTTGGTACCCATAGAGTACTTAACAGTGTGATTTTTGATTCCTTGTACAAGGCCATTCTGGTCTCCGTTTTGCGTGCCGTTTGCGCCGGCGTGCCTTATTTATCGTTCTGGTCGATATTACATCATTACTTCAAAGAGAATTACAAAACTTTGTTTTCGTACTCTTTTTCATACCCATAGAGTTCTTAACGGTGTGATTTTTGATTCCTTGTACAAGGCCATTCTGGCCTCCGTTTTGCTTGCCCTTTGCGCCGGCGGGCCTTATTTATCGTTTGGGTCGATAACACATCTGTACTTCAATGAGAATTACAAACGGTTTTTTTCGTACTTTGTTTTGTACCCATAGAGTACTTAACGGTGTGATTTTTGATTCCTTGTACAAAGCCATTCTGACCTCCGTTTTGCTTTCCGTTTGCGCCGGAGTACCTTATTTATCGTTCTGGTCGATACAACATCAGTACTTCAAAGAGAATTAAAATTTTTTTTTTTTCGTACTTTTTTCGTACCCATAGAGTACTTAACTGTGTGATTTTTGATTCCTTGTACAAGGCCATTCTGGCCTCCGTTTTGCTTGCCGTTTGCACGGCCGTGCCTTATTTATCGTTCACGTCGATATCACATCAGTACTTCAAAGAGAATTACAAACATTTTTTTTCGTACTTTTTTTCGTACCCATAGAGTACTTAACTGTGTGATTTTTGATTCCTTGTACAAGGCCATTCTGGCCTCCGTTTTGCTTGCCGTTTGTGCCGGCGTGCCTTATTTATCGTTCTGGTCGATATCACATCAGTAATTCAAAGAGAATTGCAAACGCTTTTTTCATACTTTTTTTCGTACCAAACTGTGTGATTTTTGATTCCTTGTACAAGGCCATTCTGGCCTCCGTTTTGCTTTCCGTTTGCACCGGCGTGCCTTATTTATCGTTCTGGTCGATATCACATCAGTACTTCAAAGAGAATTACAAATTTTTTTTTCAGACTTTTTTTCGTACCCATAGAGTACTTAACGGTGTGATTTTTGATTCCTTGTACAAGGCCATTCTGGCCTCCGTTTTGCTTGCCGTTTGCGCCGGCGTGCCTTATTTATCGTTCTGGTCGATATCACATCAGTACTTCAAAAAGAATTACAAACAATTTTTTTCATACTTATTTTTGTACCCATAGAGTACTTAACGGTGTGATTTTTGATACCTTGTACAAGGCCATTCTGGACTCCGTTTTGCTTGCCGTTTGAGCCGGTGTGCCTTATTTATCGTTCTGGTCGATATCACGTCTGTACTTCAAAAAGAATTACAAACATTTTTTTTTTCGTATTTTCTTTGTACCCATTGAGTACTTAACGGTGTGATTTTTTATACCTTGTACAAGGCCATTCTGGCCTTCCTTTTTCCTTGCCGTTTACGCCGGCCTTATTTATCGTTTTTGTCGATATTACATCAGTACTTCAAAGAGAATTACAAACGTTTTTTTTCATACTTATTTTTGTACCCATAGAGTACTTAACGGTGTGATTCTATCCTCCGTTTTGCTTGCCGTTTGTGCCGGCGTGCCTTATTTATCGCTCGTCGATATCACATCAAGATTTCAAAGAGAATTACAAACATTTTTTTCATACTTTTTTTCATACCCATAGAGTACTTAACTGTGATTTTTGATTCTTGTACAAGGCCATTCTGCCTCCGTTTTGCTTGCCGCTTATGCCGGGCCTTATTTATCGTTCTCGTCGATATCACATCAATACTTCAAAGAGAATTACAAACGTTTTTTTCAGACTTTTTTGTACCCATGGAGTACTTAACGGTGTGATTTTTGATTCCTTGTACTTGGCCATTCTGGCCTCCGCTTTGCTTCCCGCTTATACCGGCGTCTTATTTATCGCTCGTCGATATCACATCAAGATTTCAAAGAGAATTACAAATGTTTTTTTTCAGACTTTTTTTGTACCCATAGAGTATTTAACGGTGTGATTTTTGATTCCTTGTACCGCCATTCGCCACCGCTTTGCTTGCCGCTTATACCGGCGTGCTTATTTATAGTTCGTCGATAACACATCAAGATTTCAATGAGAATTACAAACGCTTTTTTGACTTTTTTCGTACCCATAGAGTACTTAATCGTATGATTTTTGATTCCTTGTACAATGCCATTCGTCTCCGTTTTGCTTGCCGTTTGCGCCGGGGTACCTTATTTATCGTTTTGGTCGACGATACCACATCAAGATTTCAAAGAGAATTACAAACTTTTTTTTTCGTAATTTTTTTTCGTACCCAAAGTCTACTTAACTGTGTGATTTTTTATTCATTGTAAAAGGGCATTCTGGCCTCCGTTTTGCTTGCCGTTTGCTCCGGCGTGCCTTATTTATCGTTCTGGTCGATATCACATCAGTACTTCAAAGAGAATTACAAACATTTTTTTTCGTACTTTTTTTGTACCCATAGAGTACTTAACTGTGTGATTTTTGATTCCTTGTACAAGGCCATTCTGGCCTCCGCTTTGCTTGCCGCTTACACGCGTGCCTTATTTATCGCTCCGTCGATATCACATCAAGACTTCAAAGAGAATTACAAACGCTTTTTTCATACTTTTTTTGTACCCATAGAGTACTTAACGGTGTGATTTTGATTCCTTGTACAAGGCCATTCGCCTCCGTTTTGCTTGCCGCTTATGCGCGGCGTCTTTATTTATCGCTCGTCGATATCACATCAAGATTTCAAAGAGAATTACAAATGTTTTTTCAGACTTTTTTGTACCCATAGAGTATTTAACGTGTGATTTTTGATTCCTTGTACCGCCATTCCGCCACCGCTTTGCTTGCCGTTTATATGCGTGCCTTATTTATCGTTCTGGTCGATAACACATCAAGATTTCAATGAGAATTACAAACGCTTTTTTGACTTTTTTCAGACCCATAGAGTACTTAACTGTATGATTTTGATTCCTTGTACAATGCCATTCTGGCCTCCGTTTTGCTTGCCGTTTGCGCCGGCGTGCCTTATTTATCGTTTTGGTCGACGATAACACATCAAGATTTCAAAGAGAATTACAAACTTTTTTTCGTAATTTTTTTTTCGCACTCCAAAGTCTACTTAACCGATGTGATTTTTATTCATTGTAAAAGGCATTCGGCCTCCGCTTTTGCTTGCCGCTTGTTCGGCGTGCCTTATTTATCGCTCGTCGATATCACATCAAGATTTCAAAGAGAATTACAAACATTTTTTCAGACTTTTTTGTACCCATAGAGTACTTAACGGAGTGATTTTTGATTCTTGTACAAGGCCATTCCGCCTCCGCTTTTGCTTGCCGCTTATGCGCCGGCGCCTTATTTATCGCTCGTCGACATCACATCAAGACTTCAATGAGAATTACAAACGCTTTTTTTCATACTTTTTTGTACCCATAGAGTACTTAACGGTGATTTTTGATTCTTGTACAAGGCCATTCTGCCTCCGCTTTTGCTTGCCGCTTATACCGCGGCCTTATTTATCGCTCGGTCGATAACACATCAAGATTTCAAAGAGAATTACAAACGTCATACTTTGTTTTGTACCCATAGAGTACTTAATGGTGTGATTTTTGATTCCTTGTACAAAGCCATTCGACCTCCGCTTTGCTTTCCGTTGCGCCGGCATCCTTATTTATCGTTTCGTCGATACCACATGAAGATTTCAAAGAGAATTACAAATGTTTTTTTCATACCAGAGTACTTAACTGCGTGATTTTTTGATTCTTGTACAAGGCCATTTCCGCTTTTTTGCCGCTTACACCGCGCGCCTTATTTATCGCTCGTTGATATCACATCAAGATTTCAAAGAGAATTACAAACATTATTTTATTACTTTTTTTCGTACCCATAGAGTACTTAACTGCTTGATTTTTGATTCCTTGTACAAGGCAATTCTGGCTTCCGTTTTGCTTGCCGTTTCCACCGGCGCCTTATTTATCGTTTTGGTCGATATCACATCAGTACTTCAATGAGAATTGCAAACGCTTTTTTCAGACTTTTTTTTTCGTACCCATAGAGTACTTAACGGTGTGATTTTTCATTCCTTGTACAAGGCCATTCTGGCCTCCGTTTTGCTTGCCGTTTGCGCCGGCGTGCCTTATTTATCGCTGGTCGATATCACATCAAGATTTCAAAGAGAATTACAAATGTTTTTTTCAGATTTTTTTGTACCCATAGAGTACTTAACGGTGTGATTTTTGATTCCTTGTACAAGGCCATTCTGGCCTCCGTTTTGCTTGCCGTTTGCGCCGGCGTGCCTTATTTATCGTTCTGGTCGATATCACATCAGTACTTCAAAAAGAATTACAAACAATTTTTTTCATACTTATTTTTGTACCCATAGAGTACTTAACGGTGTGATTTTTGATACCTTGTACAAGGCCATTCTGGACTCCGTTTTGCTTGCCGTTTGAGCCGGTGTGCCTTATTTATCGTTCTGGTCGATATCACGTCTGTACTTCAAAAAGAATTACAAACATTTTTTTTTCGTATTTTCTTTGTACCCATTGAGTACTTAACGGTGTGATTTTTTATACCTTGTACAAGGCCATTCTGGCCTTCCTTTTTCCTTGCCGTTTGCGCCGGCGTGCCTTATTTATCGTTTTTGTCGATATTACATCAGTACTTCAAAGAGAATTACAAACGTTTTTTTTCATACTTATTTTTGTACCCATAGAGTACTTAACGGTGTGATTCTATCCTCCGTTTTGCTTGCCGTTTGTGCCGGCGTGCCTTATTTATCGTTCTGGTCGATATCACATCAGTACTTCAAAGAGAATTACAAACATTTTTTTTCGTACTTTTTTTCGTACCCATAGAGTACTTAACTGTGTGATTTTTGATTCCTTGTACAAGGCCATTCTGGCCTCCGTTTTGCTTGCCGTTTGCGCCGGCGTGCCTTATTTATCGTTCTGGTCGATATCACATCAGTAATTCAAAGAGAATTACAAACGGTTTTTTTCGTACCCATAGAGTACTTAACTGTGTGATATTTGATTCCTTGTACTTGGCCATTCTGGCCTCCGTTTTGCTTGCCGTTTGCGCCGGCGTGCCTTATTTATCATTCTGGTCGATATCACATCAGTACTTCAAAGAGAATTACAAACGTTTTTTTCAGACTTTTTGTACCCATAGAGTATTTAACGGTGATTTTTGATTCTTGTACCGCCATTCGCCACCGCTTTGCTTTGCCGCTTATACCGCGTGCCTTATTTATAGTTCTGGTCGATAACACATCAATACTTCAATGAGAATTACAAACGTTTTTTTTGGACTTTTTTTCGTACCCATAGAGTACTTAACTGTATGATTTTTGATTCCTTGTACAATGCCATTCTGGTCTCCGTTTTGCTTGCCGTTTGCGCCGGGGTACCTTATTTATCGTTTTGGTCGACGATACCACATCAGTACTTCAAAGAGAATTACAAACTTTTTTTTTCGTAATTTTTTTTCGTACCCAAAGTCTACTTAACTGTGTGATTTTTTATTCATTGTAAAAGGGCATTCTGGCCTCCGTTTTGCTTGCCGTTTGCTCCGGCGTGCCTTATTTATCGTTCTGGTCGATATCACATCAGTACTTCAAAGAGAATTACAAACATTTTTTCGTACTCTTTTTTGTACCCATAGAGTACTTAACGGAGTGATTTTTGATTCCTTGTACAAGGCCATTCTGGCCTCCGTTTTGCTTGCCG
>CM044897.1:51457517-51487516 GCA_024500145.1 Gentiana dahurica var. dahurica
ATAAGGCACGCCGGCGCAAACGGCAAGCAAAACGGAGGCCAGAATGGCCTTGTACAAGGAATCAAAAATCACACAGTTAAGTACTCTATGGGTACGAAAAAAAGTACGAAAAAAAACGTTTGTAATTCTCTTTGAAGTACTGATGTGATATCGACCAGAACGATAAATAAGGCACGCCGGCGCAAACGGCAAGCAAAACGGAGGCCAGAATGGCCTTGTACAAGGAATCAAAAATCACACAGTTAAGTACTCTATGGGTACGAAAAAAAGTACGAAAAAAAACGTTTGTAATTCTCTTTGAAGTATTGATGTGATATCGACCGAACGATAAATAAGGACGCCTGGTATAAGCGGCAAGCAAAGCGGAGGCGAATGGCCTTGTACAAGGAATCAAAAATCACACAGTTAAGTACTCTATGGGTACAAAAAGAGTACGAAAAAAAAACGTTTGTAATTCTCTTTGAAGTACTGATGTGATATCGACCAGAACGATAAATAAGGCACGCCGGCGCAAACGGAAAGCAAAATGGAGGCCAGAATGGCCTTGTACAAGGAATCAAAAATCACACAGTTAAGTACTCTATGGGTACGAAAAAAAGTACAAAAAAAACGTTTGTAATTCTCTTTGAAGTACTGATGTGATATCGACCAGAACGATAAATAAGGCACGCCGGCGCAAACGGCAAGCAAAACGGAGGCCAGAATGGCCTTGTACAAGGAATCAAATATCACACAGTTAAGTAGTCTATGGGTTCGAAAAAAGTATGAAATAAAACGTTTGTAATTATCTTTGAAATCTTGATGTGATATCGACGAGCGATAAATAAAACGCCGTATAAGCGGCAAGCAAAAGCGGAGGCAGAATGGCCTTTTACAAGAATCAAAAATTACAGATTAATTACTCTAAGGTCTGCGAAAAAATCTGAAAAAAGCGTTTGTAATTCTCTTTGAAATCTTGATGTGGTATCGACCGAGCGATAAATAAAACCTTATTTGGCGATAAGCGGCAAACAGCGGAGGCGAATGGCCTTGTACAAGAATCAAAAATCACTAGTTAAGTACTCTATGGTGCGAAAAAAGAATGAAAAAAAAGCGTTTGCGGCGCATAAGCGGCAAAGCAAAATGGAGGTCGAGAATGTCCTTGTACAAGGAATCAAAAATCACACGATTAAGTACTCTATGGGTACAAAACAAAGTCTGAAAAGCGTTTGTAATTCTCTTTGAAATCTTGATGTGTTATCGACCAAAACGATAAATAAAACGCGCCAGCATAAGCGGCTTGCAAAACGGAGGCCAGAATAGCCTTGTACAAGGAATCAAAAATCACACAGTTAAGTACTCTATGGGTACGAAAAAAAGTACGAAAAAAAAAGTTTGTAATTCTCTTTGAAGTAATGATGTGATATCGACCAGAACAATAAATTAGGCATGCCGGCGCAAACGGCAAGCAAAACGGAGGCCAGAATAGCCTTGTACAAGGAATCTAAAATCACACAGTTAAGTACTCTATGGGTACGAAAAAAAGTATGAAAAAAACGTTTGAAATTCTCTTTGAAGTACTGATGTGGTATCGACCAGAACGATAAATAAGGTATGCCGGCGCAAAAGGCAAGCAAAACGGAGGTCAGAATGTCGTTGTACAAGGAATCAAAAATCACACAGTTAAGTACTCTATTGGTACGAAAAAAAAGTACGGAGAAAAATGTTTGTAATTCTCAGTGAAGTACTGATGTGTTATCGACCAGAACGATAAATAAGGCACGCCCGCGAAAACGGCTTGCAACAGGGAGGCCAGAATGGCCTTGTACAAGGAATCAAAAATCACACAGTTAAGTACTCTATGGGTACGAAAAAAAGTACGAAAAAAACGTTTGTGATTCTCATTGAAGTACTGATGTGATATCGACCAGAACGATAAATAAGGCACACCGGCGCAAACGGGAAGCAAAATGGAGGCTAGAATGGCCTTGTACAAGGAATCAAAAATCACACAGTTAAGTACTCTGCGGGTACGAAAAAAAGTACGGAAAAAAATGTTAGTAATTCTCATTGAAGTACTGATGTGATATCAACCAGAATGATAAATAAGGCACGCCGGCGCAAACGGCAAGCAAAACGGAGGCCAGAATGGCCTTGTACAAGGAATCAAAAATCACACAGTTAAGTACTCTATGGGTACGAAAAAAAGTATGAAAAAAGCGTTTGTAATTCTCTTTGAAGTACTGATGTGATATCGACCAGAACGATAAATAAGATGCCCGGCACAAGCGGCAAGCAAAGCGGAGGCGAATGGCCTTGTACAAGAATCAAAAATCAGACGATAAAAGTACTCTATGGGTGCGAAAAAATCTGAAAAATCGTTTGTAATTCTCTTTGAAATCTTGATGTGATATCGACGAGCGATAAATAAAGGCCAGTATAAGCGGCAAGCAAAGCGGAGGCCAGAATGGCCTTGTACAAGAATCAAAAATCACACAGTTAAGTACTCTATGGGTACGAAAAAAAGAAAAAAAAAGTTTGTAATTCTCTTTGAAGTACTGATGTGATATCGACCAGAACGATAAATAAGGCACGCCGGCGCAAACGGCAAGCAAAACGGAGGCCAAAATGGCCGTGTACAAGGAATCAAAAATTACACAATTAAGTACTCTATGGGTACGAAAAAAAGCATGAAAAAAACGTTTGTAATTCTCTTTGAAGTAATGATGTGATATCGACCAGAACGATAAATAAGGCACGCCGGCGCAAACGGCAAGCAAAACGGAGGCCAGAATGGCCTTGTACAAGGAATCAAAAATCACACAGTTAAGTACTCTATGGGTACGAAAAAAAGTATGAAAAAAAAGGTTTGTAATTCACTTGGAAGTACTGATGTGGTATCGACCAGAACGATAAATAAGGTACGCCGGCTCAAACGGCAAGCAAAACGGAGGTCAGGATGTCCTTGTACAAGGAATCAAAAATCACACAGTTAAGTACTCTAAGGGTACGAAACAAAGTACGAAGAAAAATGTTTGTAATTGTCATTGAAGTACTGATGTGTTATCGACCAGAACGATAAATAAGGCACGCCCGCGCAAACGGCTTGCAAAACGGAGGCCAGAATGGCTTTGTACAATGAATCAAAAATCACACATTTAAGTACTCTATGGGTACGAAAAAAAGTACGAAAAAAAAAGTTTGTAATTCTCTTTGAAGTACTGATGTGATATCGACCAGAACGATAAATAAGGCACGCCGGCGCAAACGGCAAGCCAAACGGAGGCCAGAATGGTACAAAAAAGAGTACGAAAAAAACACGTTTGTAATTCTCTTTGAAGTATTCAGTGATATCGAACAGAACGTACGATAAATAAGGCATGCCGGTGCAAAAACGGCAAGCAAAACGGAGGCCAGAATGGCCTTGTACAAGGAATCAAAAATCACACCGTTAAGTACTCTAAGGGTACAAAAAAGTCTGAAAATAACGTTTGTAATTCTCTTTGAAATCTTGATGTGATATCGACCGAGCGATAAATAAAAGCGCCCGAACAAGCGGCAAAGAGGCAGAATGGCCTTGTACAAGAATCAAAAATCCCGCGATTAAGTACTCTATGGAGTGCATAAAAAATCTGAAAAAAACATTTGTAATTCTCTTTGAAGTACAGATGTGATATCGACCAGAATGATAAATAAGGCATGCCGGCGCAAACGGCAAGCAAAACGGAGGCCAGAATGGCCTTGTACAAGGAATCAAAAATCACACAGTTATGTACAATATGGGTTCGAAAAAAAGTACGAAAAAAAACATTTGTAATTCTCTTTGAAGTACAGATGTGATATCGACCAGAACGATAAATAAGGCATGCCGGCGCAAACGGAAAGTAAAATGGAGGCCAGAATGGCCTTGTACAAGGAATCAAAAATCACACCGTTAAGTACTCTATGGGTAAAAAAAAGAGTACGAAAAAAAACGTTTGTAATTCTCTTTGAAGTACTGATGTGATATCGAACAGAACGATAAATAAAGCACGCCGGCGCAAACGGCAAGCAAAACGGAGGCCGAATGGCCTTGTACAAGAATCAAAAATCACACAGTTAAGTACTCTATGGGTACAAAAAGTACAACGTTGTAATTCTCTTTGAAATCTTGATGTGGTATCGACGAGCGATAAATAAAGACGCCTGGTATAAGCGGAAAGCAAAAGCGGAGGTCGAGAATGTCCTTGTACAAGGAATCAAAAATCACTACATTAAAGTACTCTATGGGTTCGAAAAAAGTATGAAAAAGCGTTTGTAATTATCTTTGAAATCTTGATGTGATATCGACCGAGCGATAAATAAAACGCCTGGTATAAGCGGCAAAGCAAAAGCGGAGGCGAATGGCCTTTTACAAGGAATCAAAAATTACAGTTAAGTACTCTAAAGTCGAAAAAAAGTCTGAAAAAAGCGTTTGTAATTCTCTTTGAAATCTTGATGTGGTATCGACCGAGCGATAAGTAAAGGCCGCGGTATAAGCGGCAAGCAAAACGGAGGCCAGAATGGCCTTGTACAAGGAATCAAAAATCACCTAGTTAAGTACTCTATGGGTACGAAAAAAAGAATGAAAAAAAACGTTTGCGGCGCAAACGGCAAGCAAAATGGTGGTCAGAATATCCATGTACAAGGAATCAAAAATCACACAGTTAAGTACTCTATGGGTACAAAACAAAGTACGAAGAAAAACGTTTGTAATTCTCATTGAAGTACTGATGTGTTATCGACCAAAACGATAAATAAGGCACGCCCGCGCAAACGGCTTGCAAAACGGAGGCCAGAATAGCCTTGTACATGGAATCAAAAATCACACAGTTAAGTACTCTATGGGTACAAAAAGAGTACGAAAAAAAAACGTTTGTAATTCTCTTTGAAGTACTGATGTGGTATCGACCAGAACGATAAATAAGGCACGCCGGCGCAAACGGAAAGCAAAACGGAGGCCTGAATGTCCTTGTACAAGGAATCAAAAATCACACAGTTAATGACTCTATGGGTACGAAAAAAAGTATGAAAAAGCGTTTGTAATTCTCCTTGAAATCTTGATGTGATGTCGACGAGCGATAAATAAACGCGGTATAAGCGGCAAGAAAAAGCGGAGGCGAATGGCCTTGTACAAGAATCAAAAATCACATAGTTAAGTACTCTATGGGTGCGAAAAAAGTATGAAAAAAAGCGTTTGTAATTCTCTTTGAAATCTTGATGTGGTATCGACGAGCGATAAATAAAGATGCCTTGGCGCAAAGCGGCAAGCAAAACGGAGGCCAGAATGGCCTTGTACAAGGAATCAAAAATCAGACAGTTAAGTACCCTATGGGTACGAAACAAAGTATGAAAAAAAACATTTGTAATTCTCTTTGAAGTACTGATGTGATATCGACCAGAACTATAAATAAGGCACACCGGCGCAAACGGCAAGCAAAACGGAGGCCAGAATGACCTTGTACAAGGTATCAAAAATCACACCGTTAAGTACTCTAATGGGTACAAAAAAAAGTCCGCAAAAAATGTTTGTAATTCTCTTTGAAGTACTGACGTGATATCGACCAGAACGATAAATAAGGCACGCCGGCACAAACGGCAAGCAAAACGGAGGCCATAATGGCCTTGTACAAGGAATCAAAATTCACACCGTTAAGTACTCTATGGGTACAAAAAAGTTCTGAAAAAAATGTTTGTAATTCTCTTTGAAATCTTGATGTGATATCGACGAGCGATAAATAAGGCCTTGGTATAAGCGGCAAACAAATCGGAGGCGAGAATCACACCGTTAAGTACTCTATAGGTACAAAAATCGTACGAAAAAAAACGTTTGTAATTCTCTTTGAAGTACTGATGTGATATCGACCAGAACGATAAATAAGGCACGCCGGCGCAAACGGCAAGCAAAACGGAGGCCAGAATGGCCTTGTACAAGGAATCAAAAATCACACAGTTAAGTACTCTATGGGTACGAAAAAAAACGTTTGTAATTCTCTTTGAAGTACTGATGTGATATCGACCAGAACGATAAATAAGGCACGCCGGCGCAAACGGCAAGCAAAACGGAGGCCAGAATGGCCTTGTACAAGGAATCAAAAATCACACAGTTAAGTACTCTATGGGTACGAAAAAAGTATGAAAAAAACGTTTGTAATTCTCTTTGAAGTACTGATGTGATATCGACCAGAACGATAAATAAAGACGCCGGTATAAGCGGCAAGCAAAAGCGGAGGCGAATGGCCTTGTACAAGAATCAAAAATCGACGATGATAAAGTACCCTATGGAGTCTGAAACAAAATCTGGCAGCTTGTAATTCTCTTTGAAATCTTGATGTGATATCGACCGAGCGATAAATAAAGACGCCCGGCACAAGCGGCAAACAAAGCGGAGGCGAATGGCCTTGTACAATGAATCAAAAATCACACAGTTAAGTATTCTATGGGTATGAAAAAAAGTTTGTAATTCTCTTTGAAATCTTGATGTGATATCGACGAACGATAAATAAAGACGCGCGGTATAAGCGGCAAGCAAAGCGGAGGCAATGGCCTTGTACAAGGAATCAAAAATTACGATAAAATACTCTATGGAGTGCGAAAAAGCGTTTGTAATTCTCTTTGAATTCTTGATGTGACATCGACGAGCGATAAATAAAGCACGCCGGTATAAGCGGCAAGCAAAACGGAGGCAGAATGGCCTTGTACAAGAATCAAAAATCACACAGTTAAGTACTCTATGGGTAAGAAAAAAAGTATGAAAAAAACGTTTGTAATTCTCTTTGAAGTACTGATGTGGTATCGACCAGAACGATAAATAAGGTACGCCGGCGCAAACGGTAAGCAAAACGGAAGCCAGAATGGCCTTGTACAAGGAATCAAAAATCAGACAGTAAAGTACTCTATGGGTACGAAAAAAAGTACGAAAAAATGTTTGTGATATCGGAAGCCAGTAATTCTCTTTGAAGTACTGATGTGATATCGACCAGAACAATAAATAAGGCACGCCGGAGCAAACGGCAAGCAAAACGGAGGCTAGAATGGTCTTGTACAAGGAATCAAAAATCACACAGTTAAGTACTCTATGGGTACGGAAAAAAGCGTTTGGAATTCTCTTTGAAGTACTGATGTGATATCGACTAGAATGATAAATAAGGCATGCCGGCGCAAACGGCAAGCAAAACGGAGGCCAGAATGGCCTTGTACAAAGAATCAAATATCACACAGTTAAGTACTCTATGGGTACGAAAAAAAGTACGAAAAAAACGTTTGTAATTCTCATTGAAATCTTGATGTGTTATCGACCATAACGATAAATAAAACGCGCATAAGCGGCAAGCAAAGCGGAGGCGAATGGCCTTGTACAAGAATCAAAAATCACACCGTTAAGTACTCTATGGGTACAAAAAAGTCTAACGTTTGTAATTCCTTTGAAATCTTGATGTGATATCGACGAGCGATAAATAAAAGGCGCCGGTGCAAGCAGCGAAACAAAGCGGAGGCGAATGGTCTTGTACAAGGAATCAAAAATCACACCGTTAAGTACTCTATAGGTACAAAAAATTATGAAAAAAGCGTTTTAATTCTCTTTGAAATCTTGATGTGATATCTACCGAAGCGATTAATAAAACCGCCCGGCACAAACGGAGGCTAGAATGGCCTTGTAGAAGGAATAAAAAATCACACCGTTAAGTACTCTATGGGTACAAAAAAGAGTACGAAAAAAAATGTTTGTAATTCTCTTTGAAGTACTGTTGTGATATCGAACAGAATGATAAATAAGGCAAGCCGGCGCAAACGGCAAGCAAAACGGAGGCCAGAATGGTCCTGTACAAGGAATCAAAAATCACACAGTTAAGTACTCTGTGGGTGCAAAAAAAAAGTTTGTAATTCTCTTCGAAATACTGATGTGATATCTACTAGAACGATAAATAAGGCACGCCGGCGCAAACGGCAAGCAAAACGGAGGCCAGAATGGCCTTGTACAAGGAATCAAAAATCACACAGTTAAGTACTCTATGGGTGCGAAAAAAAACTTTTGTAATTCTTATTGAAGTACTGATGTGTTATCGACCATAACGATAAATAAGGCACGCCGGTGCAAACGGCAAGCAAAACGGAGGCCAGAATGGACTTGTACAAGGAATCAAAAATCACACCGTTAAGTACTCTCTGGGTACAAAAAAGAGTACGAAAAAAAATTTTGTAATTCCCTTTGAAGTACTGATGTGATATCGACCAGAACGATAAATAAGGCACGCCGGCGCAAACGGCAAGAAAAACGGAGGCCATAATGGCCTTGTTCAAAGAATAAAAAATCACACCGTTTTAGTACTCTATGGGTACAAAAAAGAGGACGAAAAAAACGTTTGTAATTCTCTTTGAAGTACTGATGTGATATCGACCAGAATGATAAATAAGGCACACCGGCGCAAACGGCAAGCAAAACGGAGGCCAGAATGACCTTGTACAACGTATGAAAAATCACACCGTTAAGTACTCTATGGGTACAAAAAAAAGTACGAAAAAAACGTTTGTAATTCTATTTGAAGTACTGACGTGATATCGACCAGAACGATATATAAGGCACGCCGGGACAAACGGCAAGAAAAACGGAGTACTTAATGGCCTTGTACAAGGAATCAAAAATCACACCGTTAAGTACTCTATAGGTACATAAAGTGTATGAAAAAAAACGTTTGTAATTCTCTTTGAAGTACTGAAGTGATATCGACCAGAACGATAAATAAGGCACGCCGGCGCAAACGTAGGCCAGAATGGCCTTGTAGAAGGAATAAAAAATCACACCGTTAAGTACTCTATGGGTACAAGAAAGAATACGAAAAAAAACGTTTGTAATTCACTTTGAAGTACTGATGTGATATCGACCAGAACGATAAATAAGGCACGCCGGCACAAACGGCAAGCAAAACGGAGGCCAGAATGGTCTTGTACAAGGAATCAAAAATCAAACAGTTAAGTACTCTATGGGTGCGAAAAAATGTTTGTAATTCTCTTGAAATCTTGATGTGATATCGACTAGAGCGATAAATAAAAGCCGCATGCATAAGCGGCAAGCAAAAGCGGAGGCGAGAATGTCCTTGTACAAGGAATCAAAAATCACGATTAAGTACTCTATGGAGTGCGGAAAAAGCGTTTGTAATTCTTATTGAAATCTTGATGTGTTATCGACCATAACGATAAATAAAACGCGTATAAGCAGACGAGCAAAAGCGGAGGCAGAATGGCCTTGTACAAGAATCAAAAATCACACCGTTAAGTACTCTATGGGTACAAAAAAATCTGAAAAAAACATTTGTAATTCTCTTTGAAGTACTGATGTGATATCGACGAGCGATAAATAAAAGCGCCCGGTATAAGCGGCAAGCAAAACGGAGGCCAGAATGACCTTGTACAAGGTATCAAAAATCACACCGTTAAGTACTCTATGGGTACAAAAAAAGTACGAAAAAATGTTTGTAATTCTCTTTGAAGTACTGACGTGATATCGACCAGAACGATAAGTAAGGCATGCCGGCGCAAACGGCAAGCAAAACGGAGGCCAGAATGGCCTTGTACAAGGAATCAAAATTCACATCGTTAAGTACTCAATGGGTACAAAAAAAGTTACGAAAAAAAATGTTTGTAATTCTCTTTCAAGTACTGATGTGATATCGACCAGAACGATAAATAAGGCACGCCGGCGCAAACGACAAGCAAATCGGATGCCAGAATCACACCGTTAAGTACTCTATAGGTACAAAAATAAATACGAAAAAAAAAACGTTTGTAATTCTCTTTGAAGTATGTGATATCGACCAGAACGATAAATAAGGCATGCCGGCGCAAACGGCAAGCAAAACGGAGGCCAGAATGGCCTTGTACAAGTAATCAAAAATCACCCCGTTAAGTACTCTATGGGTACAAAAAAGAGTACGAAAAAAAAACTTTTGTAATTCTCTTTGAAGTGCTGATGTGATATCTACCAGAACGATAAATAAGGCACTCCGGCGCAAACGGCAAACAAAACGGAGGCCAGAATCAGACCGTTAAGTACTCTATGGGTACAAAAAAAAGTAAGAAAAAAACATTTGTAATTCTCTTTAAAGTACTGATGTGATATCGACCAAAACGATAAATAAGGCACGCCGGCGCAATGGCAAGCAAAACGGAGGCCAGAATGGCCTTGTACAAGGAATCAAAAATCACACAGTTAAGTATTCTATGGGTACGAAAAAAAGTATGAAAACAAAAAGTTTATAATTCTCATTGAAGTACTGATGTGATATCGATTAGAACGATAAATTAGGCACGCCTGCGCAAACGGCAAGCAAAACAGAGGCCAGAATGACCTTGTAGAAGGAATCAAAAATCACACCGTTAAGTACTCTATGGGTACAAAAAAAAGTACGGAAAAAAATCGTTGTAATTCTCTTTGAAGTACTGATGTGATATCGACCAGAACGATAAATAAGGCACGCCGGTGCAAACGGGAAGCAAAACGGAGGCCAGAATGGTCTTGTACAAGGAATCAAAAATCACACAGTTAAGTACTCTATGGGTACGAAAAAAAAAGTTGTAATTCTCTTTGAAATACTGATGTGATATCGACTAGAACGATAAATAAGGCACGCCGGCGCAAACGGCAAGCAAAACGGAGGCCAGAATGGCCTTGTACAAGGAATCAAAAATCACACAGTTAAGTACTCTATGGGTACGAAAAAAATACAAAAAAAACGTTTGTAATTCTCATTGAAGTACTGATGTGTTATGGACCATAACGATAAATAAGGCACGTCGGCGCAAACGGCAAGCAAAACGGAGGCCAGAATGGCCTTGTACAAGGAACCAAAAATCACATCGTTAAGTACTCTATGGGTACATAAAAGAGTACGAAAAAAATGTTTGTAATTCCCATTGAAGTACTGATGTGATATCGACCAGAACGATAAATAAGGCACGCCGGCGCAAACGGCAAGCAAAACGGAGGCCAGCATGGCCTTGTAGAAGGAATCAAAAATCATACCGTTAAGTACTCCATGGGTACAAAAAATAGTACGAAAAAAAAAACGTTTGTAATTCCCTTTGAAGTACTGATGTGATATCGACCAGAACAAAAAAATAAGGCACGCCGGCGTAAACGGCAAGCAAAACGGAGGCTAGAATGGTCTTGTACATGGAATCAAAAATCACACAGTTAAGTACTCTATGGGTACGGAAAAAAACGTTTGGAATTCTCTTAGAAGTACTGATGTGATATCGACTAGAACGATAAATAAGACACGCCGGCGCAAATGGCAAGCAAAACGGAGACCAGAATGGCCTTGTACAAGGAATCAAAAATCACACAGTTAAGTATTCTATGGGTACGAAAAAAAGTATGAAAAAAAACATTTGTAATTCTCATTGAAGTACTGATGTGATATCGATCAGAACGATAAGTTAGGCACGCATGCGCAAACGGCAAGGAAAACAGAGGCCAGAATGACGTTGTAGAAGGAATCAAAAATCACACCGTTAAGTACTCTATGGGTACAAAAAAAAGTACGAAAAAAAACGTTTGTAATTCTATTTGAAATACTGATGTGATATCGACCAGAACGATAAATAAGGCACGCCGGTGCAAACGGCAAGCAAAACGGAGGCCAGAATGGTCTTGTACAAGGAATTAAAAATCACACAGTTAAGTACTCTATGGGTACGAAAAAAAAGTTTGTAATTCTCTGAAATCTTGATGTGATATCGACTAGAACGATAAATAAGGCACGCCGACGCAAACGGCAAGCAAAACGGAGGCCAGAATGGTCTTGTACAAGGAATCAAAAATCACACAGTTAAGTACTCTATGGGTACGAAAAAAATACAAAAAAAACGTGTGTAATTCTCATTGAAGTACTGATGTGTTATCGACCATAACGATAAATAAGGCACGTCGGCGCAAATGGCAAGCAAAACGGAGGCCAGAATGGCCTTGTACAAGGAATCAAAAATCACACCGTTAAGTACTCTATGGGTACATAAAAGAGTACGAAAAAAAATGTTTGTAATTCCCGTTGAAGTACTGATGTGATATCGACCAGAACGATAAATAAGGCACGCCGGCGCAAACGGCAAGCAAAACGGAGGCCAGCATGGCCTTGTAGAAGGAATCAAAAATGATACTGTTAAGTACTCTATGGGTACAAAAAAGAGTACGAAAAAATACGTTTGTAATTCTCTTTGAAGTACTGATGTGATATCGACCAGAACAATAAACAAGGCACGCTGGCGCAAACGGCAAGCAAAACGGAGGCTAGAATGGTCTTGTACAAGGAATCAAAAATCACACAGTTAAGTACTCTATGGGTACGGAAAAAAACGTTTGGAATTCTCTTTGAAGTACTGATGTGATATCGACTAGAACGATAAATAAGGCACGCCGGCGCAAACGGCAAGCAAAACGGAGGCCAGGATGGCCTTGTACAAGGAATCAAAAATCCCACCGTTAAGTACTCTATGGGTACAAAAAAGAGTACGAAAAAAAACGTTTGTAATTCCCTTTGAAGTACTGATGTGATATCGACCAGAACGATAAATAAGGCACGCCGGCGCAAACGGCAAGCAAAACGGATTCCAGATTGGCCTTGTACAAGGAATCAAAAATCACACCGTTAAATACTCTATCGGTACAAAAAAGAGTGAAAAAAACTTTTGTAATTCTCTTTGAAGTACTGATGTGATATCGACCAGAACGATAAATAAGGCACGCCGGCTCAAACGGAGCCCAGAATGGCCTTGTAGAAGGAATAAAAAATCACACCGTTAAGTACTCTATGGTTACAAAAAAGTGTACGAAAAAAAGCGTTTGTAATTCTCTTTGAAGTACTGATGTGATATCGACCAGAACGATAAATAAGGCACGCCGGCGCAAACGGCAAGCAAAACGGAGGACGGAATGGTCTTGTACAAGGGATCAAAAATCACACAGTTAAGTACTCTATGGGTGCGAAAAAAAACGTTTGTAATTCTCTTTGAAGTACTGATGTGATATCGACTAGAACGATAAATAAGGCAATCCGGCGCAAACGCCAAGCAAAACGGAGGCCAGAATGGCCTTGTACAAGGAATCAAAAATCAAACAGTTACGTACTCTATGGGTACGAAAAAAAACGTGTGTAATTCTTATTGAAGTACTGATGTGTTATCGACCATAACGATAAATAAGGCATGCCGGCGCAAACGGCAAGCAAAACGGAGGCCAGAATGGCCTTGTACAAGGAATCAAAAATCACACCGTTAAGTACTCTATGGGTACAAAAAACAGCACTAAAAAAAAAGTTTGTAATTCCCTTTGAAGTAATTATGTGATATCGACCAGAACGATAAATATGGCACGCCGGCGCAAACGGCAAGCCAAACGGAGGCCAGAATGGCCTTGTACAAAGAATAAAAAATCACACCGTTTAAGTACTCTATGGGTAAAAAAAGAGGACGAAAAAAAACTTTTGTAATTCTCTTTGATGTACTGATGTGATATCGACCAGAACGATAAATAAGGCAAACCGGCGCCAAAGGCAAGCAAAACGGAGGCCAGAATGACCTTGTACAAGGTATCCAAAATCACACCGTTAAGTACTCTATGGGAACAAAAAAAAAGTACGAAAAAAACGTTTGTAATTTTCTTTGAAGTACAGACGTGATATCGACCAGAACGATAAATAAGGCACGCCGGCGCAATCGGCAAGCAAAACGGAGGCCATAATGGCCTTGTACAAGGAATCAAAATTCACACCGTTAAGTACTCTATGGGTACAAAAATAAGTTACGAAAAGAATGTTGGTAATTCTCTTTGAAGTATTGATGTGATATCGACCAGAACGATAAATAAGGCACGCCGGCGCAAACGGCAAGCAAATCGGAGGCTAGAATCACACCGTTAAGTACTCTATAGGTACAAAAATAAGTACGAAAAAAAAAGTTTGTAATTCTCTTTGAAGTACTGTTGTGGAATCGACCTGAACGATAAATAAGGTACGCTGGTGCAAACGGCAAGCAAAACGGAGGTCAGAATTGCCTTGTACAAGGAATCAAAAATCACACAGTTAAGTACTCTATGGGTACGAAAAAAGTACGAAAAAAAGGTTTGTAATATCTTTGAAGTACTGATGTGATATCGACCAGAACGATAAATAAGGCACGCCGGCGCAAACGGCAAGCAAAACGGAGGCCAGAATGGCCTTGTACAAGGAATCAAAAATCACACAGTTAAGTACTCTATGGGTACGAAAAAAAGTACGAAAAAAAATGTTTGTAATTCTCTTTGAAGTACCGATGTGGTATCGACTAGAACGATAAATAAGGTACGCCGGCGCAAACGGCAAGCAAAACGGAGGTCAGAATGGCCTTGTACAAGGAATCAAAAATCACACCGTTGAGTACTCTATGGGTACAAATAAAAGTACGAAAAAAAACGTTTGTAAGTCTCATTGAAGTACTGATGTGTTATCGACCAGAACGATAAATAAGGCACGCCAGCGCAAACGGAAAGCAAAACGGTGGCTAGAATGGCCTTGTACAAGGAATCAAAAATCACACAGTTAAGTACTCTATGGGTACGAAAAAAGTATGAAAAAAAAACGTTTGTAATTCTCTTTGAAGTACTGATGTGGTATCGACCAGAACCATAAATAAGGTATGCCGGCGCAAACGGCAAGCAAAACGGAGGTCAGAATGTCCTTGTACAAGGAATCAAAAATCACACAGTTAAGTACTCAATGGGTACGAAACAAAGTATGAAAAAATATGTTTGTAATTCTCATTGAAGTACGGATGTGTTATCGACCAGAACGATAAATAAGGCACGCCGGCGCAAACGGCAAGCAAAACGGAGGCCAGAATGGCCTTGTACAAGGAATCAAAAATCACACCGTTTAGTACTCTATGGGTACAAAAAAGAGTACGAAAAAAAACGTTTGTAATTCCCTTTGAAGTACTGATGTGATATCGACCAGAACTATAAATAAGGCACGCCGGCGCAAACGGCCAGCAAAACGGAGTCCAGAATGGCCTTGTACAAGGAATCAAAAATCACACCGTTAAATACTCTATCGGTACAAAAAAGAGTGAAAAAAAACTTTTGTAATTCTCTTTGAAGTACTGATGTGATATCGACCAGAACGATAAATAAGGCACGCCGGCTCAAACGGAGGCCAGAATGGCCTTGTAGAAGGAATAAAAAATCACACCGTTAAGTACTCTATGGGTACAAAAAAGTGTACGAAAAAAAACGTTTGTAATACTCTTTGAAGTACTGATGTGATATCGACCAGAACGATAAATAAGGCACGCCGGCGCAAACGGCAAGCAAAACGGAGGACGGAATGGTCTTGTACAAGGGATCAAAAATCACACAGTTAAGTACTCTATGGGTGCGAAAAAAAACGTTTGTAATTCTCTTTGAAGTACTGATGTGATATCGACTAGAACGATAAATAAGGCAATCCGGCGCAAACGGCAAGCAAAACGGAGGCCAGAATGGCCTTGTACAAGGAATCAAAAATCAAACAGTTAAGTACTCTATTGGTACGAAAAAAAACGTTTGTAATTCTTATTGAAGTACTGATGTGTTATCGACCATAACGATAAATAAGGCATGCCGGCGCAAACGGCAAGCAAAACGGAGGCCAGAATGGCCTTGTACAAGGAATCAAAAATCACACCGTTAAGTACTCTATGGGTACAAAAAACAGTACTAAAAAAAAGTTTGTAATTCCCTTTGAAGTAATGATGTGATATCGACCAGAACGATAAATATGGCACGCCGGCGCAAACGGCAAGCCAAACGGAGGCCAGAATGGCCTTGTACAAAGAATAAAAAATCACACCGTTTAAGTACTCTATGGGTAAAAAAAGAGGACGAAAAAAAACTTTTGTAATTCTCTTTGATGTACTGATGTGATATCGACCAGAACGATAAATAAGGCAAACCGGCGCCAAAGGCAAGCAAAACGGAGGCCAGAATGACCTTGTACAAGGTATCCAAAATCACACCGTTAAGTACTCTATGGGAACAAAAAAAAGTACGAAAAAAACGTTTGTAATTTTCTTTGAAGTACAGACGTGATATCGACCAGAACGATAAATAAGGCACGCCGGCGCAATCGGCAAGCAAAACGGAGGCCATAATGGCCTTGTACAAGGAATCAAAATTCACACCGTTAAGTACTCTATGGGTACAAAAAAAAGTTACGAAAAGAATGTTGGTAATTCTCTTTGAAGTATTGGTGTGATATCGACCAGAACGATAAATAAGGCACGCCGGCGCAAACGGCAAGCAAATCGGAGGCTAGAATCACACCGTTAAGTACTCTATAGGTACAAAAATAAGTACGAAAAAAAAAGTTTGTAATTCTCTTTGAAGTACTGATGTGGAATCGACCTGAACGATAAATAAGGTACGCTGGTGCAAACGGCAAGCAAAACGGAGGTCAGAATTGCCTTGTACAAGGAATCAAAAATCACACAGTTAAGTACTCTATGGGTACGAAAAAAGTACGAAAAAAAAGGTTTGTAATATCTTTGAAGTACTGATGTGATATCGACCAGAACGATAAATAAGGCACGCCGGCGCAAACGGCAAGCAAAACGGAGGCCAGAATGGCCTTGTACAAGGAATCAAAAATCACACAGTTAAGTACTCTATGGGTACGAAAAAAAGTACGAAAAAAAATGTTTGTAATTCTCTTTGAAGTACCGATGTGGTATCGACTAGAACGATAAATAAGGTACGCCGGCGCAAACGGCAAGCAAAACGGAGGTCAGAATGGCCTTGTACAAGGAATCAAAAATCACACCGTTGAGTACTCTATGGGTACAAATAAAAGTACGAAAAAAAACGTTTGTAAGTCTCATTGAAGTACTGATGTGTTATCGACCAGAACGATAAATAAGGCACGCCAGCGCAAACGGAAAGCAAAACGGTGGCTAGAATGGCCTTGTACAAGGAATCAAAAATCACACAGTTAAGTACTCTATGGGTACGAAAAAAGTATGAAAAAAAAATGTTTGTAATTCTCTTTGAAGTACTGATGTGGTATCGACCAGAACCATAAATAAGGTATGCCGGCGCAAACGGCAAGCAAAACGGAGGTCAGAATGTCCTTGTACAAGGAATCAAAAATCACACAGTTAAGTACTCAATGGGTACGAAACAAAGTATGAAAAAATATGTTTGTAATTCTCATTGAAGTACGGATGTGTTATCGACCAGAACGATAAATAAGGCATGCCGGCGCAAACGTCAAGCAAAACGGAGGCCAGAATGGCCTTGTACATGGAATAAAAAATCACATCGTTAAGTACTCTATGGGTACGAAAAAGAGTACGAAAAAAATGTTTGTAATTCTCTTTGAAGTACTGATGTTGTATCGACCAGAACGATAAATAAGACACGCCGGCGCAAACGGAAAGCAAAACGGAGGCCAGAATGGCCTTGTACAAGGAATCAAAAATCACACAGTTAAGTACTCTATGGGTACGAAAAAAAGTATGAAAAATAACGTTAGTAATTCTCTTTGATGCATTGATGTGATATCGACCAGAACGATAAATAAGGCACGCCGGCGCAAACGGCAAGCAAAATGGAGGCCTGAATGGCCTTGAACAAGGAATCAAAAATCAGACAGTTAAGTACTCTATGGTTGCGAAAAAAGTACGAAAAAAAATGTTTGAAATTCTCTTTGAAGTTTTGATGTGGTATCGACCTGAACGATAAATAAGGTATGCCGGCGCAAACGGCAAGCAAAACAGAGGCCAGAATGGCCTTGTACAAGGAATCAAAAATCACACCGTTAAGTACTCTATAGGTACAAAAAAGACAGAAAAAAACGTTTGTAATTCTCTTTGAAGTACTAATGTGATATCGACGAGCAGCTAAATAAAGGCAGCCGGCGCAAATGGCAAACAAAACGGAGGCGAATGACCTTGTACAAGGAATCAAAAATCACACCTTTATAAGTACTCTATGGGTCTGAAAAATAGTCTGAAAAAAGTTTGTAATTCTCATTGAAATCTTGATGTTATATCGACCGAGCGATAAATAAAACGCATGGCGCAAATGGCAAGCAAAATGGAGGCAGAATGGCCTTGTAGAAGAATCAAAAATCACACCGTTAAGTACTCTATGGGTACAAAAATGAGTATGAAAAAACGTTTGTAATTCTCTTTGAAGTACTGATGTGATATCGACCAGAACGATAAATAAGGCACGCCGGCACAAACGGAAAGCAAAACGGAGGCCAGAATGGCCTTGTACAAGGAATCAAAAATCACACAGTTAAGTACTCTATGGGTACGAAAAAAAGTACGAAAAAAAATGTTGTAATTCTCTTTGAAGTACTGATGTGATATCGACCAGAACGATAAATAAGGCACGCCGGCGCAAACGTCAAGCAAAACGGAGGCCAGAATGGCCTTGTACAAGGAAACAAAAAACACACCGTTAAGTACTCTGTGGGTACACAAAAGAGTACGAAAAAAAACGTTTGTAATTCTCTTTGAAGTACTGATGTGATATCGACCAAAACGATAAATAAGGCACGCCGGCACAAACGGCAAGCAAAACGGAGGCTAGAATGACCTTGTACAAGGTATCAAAAATCACACCGTTAAGTACTCTATGGGTACAAAAAAAGTACGAAAAAAACGTTTGTAATTATCTTTGAAGTACTGACGTGATATCGACCAGAACGATAAATAAGGCACGCCGGCGCAAACGGCAAGCAAAACGGAGGCCAGAATGGCCTTGTACATGGAATCAAAGTTCACACCGTTAAGTACTCAATGGGTACAAAAAAAGTTACGAAAAAAAATGTTTGTAATTCTCTTTGAAGTACTGATGTGATATCGACCAGAACGATAAATAAGGCACGCCGGCGCAAACGGCAGCAAATCGGAGGCCAGAATCACACCGTTAAGTACTCTATAGGTACAAAAATAAGTACAAAAAAAACGTTTGTAATTATCTTTGAAGTATGTGATATCGACCAGAACGATTAATAAGGAATGCCGGAGCAAACGGCAAGCGAAACGGAGGCCAGAATGGCCTTGTACAAATAATCAAAAATCACACCGTTAAGTACTCTATGGGTACAAAAAAGAGTATGAAAAAAAAACGTTTGTAATTCTCTTTGAAGTACTGATGTGATATCGACCAGAACGATAAATAAGGCACGCCGGCGCAAACGGCATGCGAAACGGAGGCCAGAATGGTCTAGTACAAGGAATCAAAAATCACACAGTTAAGTACTCTATGGGTACGAAAAAAAAATGTTTGTAATTCTCATTGAAGTACTGATGTGATATCGACCAGAACGATAAATAAGGCACACCGGCGGAAACGGCAAGCAAAACGGAGGCCAGAATGGCCTTGTACAAGGAATCAAAAATCACACCGTTAAGTACTCTATGGGTACAAAAAGAGTACGAAAAAAACGTTTTATAATTCTCTTTGAAGTACTGATGTGATATCGACTAGAACGATAAATAAGGCATGCCGGCGCAAACGGCAAGCAAAACGGAGGCCAGAATGGCCTTGTACAAGGTATCAAAAATCACACCGTTAAAAACTCTATGGGTACAAAAAATGTTCGAAAAAAAATGTTTGTAATTCTCTTTGAAGTACGGACGTGATATCGACCCGAACGATAAATAAGGCACACCGGCGCAAATGGCAAGCAAAACGGAGGCCAGAATGGCCTTGTACAAGGTATCAAAAATCACACCGTTAAGTACTATATGGGTACAAAAAAAATTCGTAAAAAAACGTTTGTAATTGTCTTTGAAGTACTGATGTGATATCGACCAGAACGATAAATAAGGCACGCCGGTGCAAACGGCAAGCAAAACGGATGCTAGAATCACACCGTTAAGTACTCTATGGGTACAAAAATAAGTTCGAAAAAAAGATTTTGTAAATCTCGTTGAAGTACTGATGTGATATCGATCAGAACGATAAATATGGCACGCCGGCGCAAACGGCAAGGAAAACGGAGGCCAGAATGGCCTTGTACAAGGAATAAAAAATCACACAGTTAAGTACTCTAAGGGTACGGAAAAAAGTATGAAAAAAAACGTTTGTAATTCTCTTTGAAGTACTAATGTGATATCGACAAGAACGATAAATAAGGCACACCGGCGCAAACGGCAAGCAAAACGGAGGCCAGAATGGCCTTGTACAAGGAATCAAAAATCACACCGTTAAGTACTCTATGGGTACAAAAAGTCTGAAAAAACGTTTGTAATTCTCATTGAAGTCTTGATGTGATATCGACCAGAACGATAAATAAGGCACGCCGGCGCAAACGGCAAGCAAAACGGAGGCCAGGATGGCCTTGTACAAGGAATAAAAAATCACACAGTTAAGTACTCTATGGGTACGAAAAAAAGTACGAAAAAAATGTTAGTAATTCTCTTTGATGCATTGATGTGATATCGACCAGAACGATAAATAAGGCACGCCGGCGCAAACGGCTAGAAAAACGGAGGCCTGAATGGCCTTGTACAAGGAATCAAAAATCAGACAGTTAAGTACTCTATGGTTACGAAAAAAGTATGAAAAAAAATGTTTGAAATTCTCTTTGAAGTACTGATGTGGTATCGACCTGAACGATAAATAAGGTACGCCGGCGCAAACGGCAAGCAAATCGGAGGTCAGAATTGCCTTGTACAAGGAATTAAAAATCACACCGTTAAGTACTCTATGGGTACAAATAAATGTACGAAAAAAACCGTTTGTAATTCCCTTTGAAGTACTGATGTGATATCGACCAGAACGATAAATAAGGCACGCCGGCGCAAAAGGCAAGCAAAACAGAGGCCAGAATGGCCTTGTAGAAGGAATCAAAAATCACACCGTTAAGTACTCTATAGGTACAAAAAAGAGTACGAAAAAAAACGTTTGTAATTCTCTTTCAAGTACTGATGTGATATCGACCAGAACGATAAATAAGGCACGCCGGCGCAAACGGCAAGCAAAACGGAGGACGGAATGGTCTTGTACAAGGGATCAAAAATCACACAGTTAAGTACTCTATGGGTGCGAAAAAAAACGTTTGTAATTCTCTTTGAAGTACTGATGTGATATCAACTAGAACGATAAATAAGGCAATCCGGCGCAAACGGCAAGCAAAACGGAGGCCAGAATGGCCTTGTACAAGGAATCAAAAATCAAACAGTTAAGTACTCTATTGGTACGAAAAAAAACGTTTGTAATTCTTATAGAAGTACTGATGTGTTATCGACCATAACGATAAATAAGGCATGCCGGCGCAAACGGCAAGCAAAACGGAGGCCAGAATGGCCTTGTACAAGGAATCAAAAATCACACCGTTAAGTACTCTATGGGTACAAAAAACAGTACTAAAAAAAAGTTTGTAATTCCCTTTGAAGTAATGATGTGATATCGACCAGAACGATAAATATGGCACGCCGGCGCAAACGGCAAGCCAAACGGAGGCCAGAATGGCCTTGTACAAAGAATAAAAAATCACACCGTTTAAGTACTCTATGGGTAAAAAAAGAGGACGAAAAAAAACTTTTGTAATTCTCTTTGAAGTACTGATGTGATATCGACCAGAACGATAAATAAGGCACGCCGGCGCAAACGGCAAGCAAAACGGAGCCGAATGGCCTTGTACAAGAATCAAAAATCACGATTAAAGTACTACTCCATGGGTACGAAAAAAGTCTGAAAAAAATGTTTGTAATTCTCTTTGAAGTACCGATGTGGTATCGACTAGAGCGATAAATAAGGTGCGCTTGGCAAGCAAGCAAAGCGGAGGTCGAGAATGGCCTTGTACAAGGAATCAAAAATCACACCGTTAAGTACTCTATGGGTACAAATAAAAGTCTGTAATTCTCATTGAAATCTTGATGTGTTATCGACGGAAGCGATAAATAAGGCACGGGTATAAGCGGAAAGCAAAACGGTGGCTAGAATGGCCTTGTACAAGGAATCAAAAATCACACAGTTAAGTACTCTATGGGTACGAAAAAAGTATGAAAAAAAAATGTTTGTAATTCTCTTTGAAGTACTGATGTGGTATCGACCAGAACCATAAATAAGGTATGCCGGCGCAAACGGCAAGCAAAACGGAGGTCAGAATGTCCTTGTACAAGGAATCAAAAATCACACAGTTAAGTACTCAATGGGTACGAAACAAAGTATGAAAAAATATGTTTGTAATTCTCATTGAAGTACGGATGTGTTATCGACCAGAACGATAAATAAGGCACGCCGGCGCAAACGGCAAGCAAAACGGAGGCCAGAATGGCCTTGTACAAGGAATCAAAAATAACACCGTTTAGTACTCTATGGGTACAAAAAAGAGTACGAAAAAAAACGTTTGTAATTCCCTTTGAAGTACTGATGTGATATCGACCAGAACTATAAATAAGGCACGCCGGCGCAAACGGCAAGCAAAACGGAGTCCAGAATGGCCTTGTACAAGGAATCAAAAATCACACCGTTAAATACTCTATCGGTACAAAAAAGAGTGAAAAAAAACTTTTGTAATTCTCTTTGAAGTACTGATGTGATATCGACCAGAACGATAAATAAGGCACGCCGGCTCAAACGGAGGCCAGAATGGCCTTGTAGAAGGAATAAAAAATCACACCGTTAAGTACTCTATGGGTACAAAAAAGAGTACGAAAAAAAACGTTTGTAATAAGGCACGCCGGCGCAATCGGCAAGCAAAACGGAGGCCATAATGGCCTTGTACAAGGAATCAAAATTCACACCGTTAAGTACTCTATGGGTACAAAAAAAAGTTACGAAAAGAATGTTGGTAATTCTCTTTGAAGTATTGGTGTGATATCGACCAGAACGATAAATAAGGCACGCCGGCGCAAACGGCAAGCAAATCGGAGGCTAGAATCACACCGTTAAGTACTCTATAGGTACAAAAATAAGTACGAAAAAAAAAGTTTGTAATTCTCTTTGAAGTACTGATGTGGAATCGACCTGAACGATAAATAAGGTACGCTGGTGCAAACGGCAAGCAAAACGGAGGTCAGAATTGTCTTGTACAAGGAATCAAAAATCACACAGTTAAGTACTCTATGGGTACGAAAAAAGTACGAAAAAAAAGGTTTGTAATATCTTTGAAGTACTGATGTGATATCGACCAGAACGATAAATAAGGCACGCCGGCGCAAACGGCAAGCAAAACGGAGGCCAGAATGGCCTTGTACAAGGAATCAAAAATCACACCGTTAAGTATTCTATGGGTACGAAAAAAAGTCTGAAAAAAAACATTTGTAATTCTCTTTGAAGTACTGATGTGATATCGACCAGAACGATAAATAAGGCACGCCGGTGCAAACGGCAAGCAAAACGGAGGACAGAATGGCCTTGTACAAGGAATCAAAAATCACACAGTTAAGTACTCTATGGGTACAAATAAAAGTACGAAAAAAAACGTTTGTAAGTCTCATTGAAGTACTGATGTGTTATCGACCAGAACGATAAATAAGGCACGCCAGCGCAAACGGAAAGCAAAACGGTGGCTAGAATGGCCTTGTACAAGGAATCAAAAATCACACAGTTAAGTACTCTATGGGTACGAAAAAAGTATGAAAAAAAAAGTTTGTAATTCTCTTTGAAGTATTGATGTGGTATCGACCAGAACCATAAATAAGGTATGCCGGCGCAAACGGCAAGCAAAACGGAGGTCAGAATGTCCTTGTACAAGGAATCAAAAATCACACAGTTAAGTACTCAATGGGTACGAAACAAAATATGAAAAAATATGTTTGTAATTCTCATTGAAGTACGGATGTGTTATCGACCAGAACGATAAATAAGGCACGCCGGCGCAAACGGCAAGCAAAACGGAGGCCAGAATGGCCTTGTACAAGGAATCAAAAATCACACCGTTAAGTACTCTATGGGTACGAAACAAAGTACGAAAAAAATCGTTTGTAATTCTCTTTGAAATCTTGATGTGTTATCGACGAGCGATAAATAAGACACCGCATAAGCGGAAAGCAAAAGCGGAGGCGGAATGGCCTTGTACAAGAATCAAAAATCACAGTTAAGTACTCTATGGGTGCGAAAAAAAGTCTGAAAAAACGTTAGTAATTCTCTTTGATGCATTGATGTGATATCGACGAGCGATAAATAAAAGGCCGCCGGCGCAAACGGCAAGCAAAATGGAGCTGAATGGCCTTGAACAAGGAATCAAAAATCAGACAGTTAAGTACTCTATGGTTCTGCGAAAAAAGTCGAAAAAAAATGTTTGAAATTCTCTTTGAAGTTACGATGTGGTATCGACTGAGCGATAAATAAGGTATGCATAAGCGGCAAACAAAAGCAGAGGCAGAATGGCCTTGTACAAGAATCAAAAATCACACGTTAAGTACTCTATAGGTACAAAAAAAAATCTGAGCGTTTGTAATTCTCTTTGAAGTACTAATGTGATATTGACGAGCGCTAAATAAAGGCAAGGGACAAAGCGGAGGCGAATGACCTTGTACAAGGAATCAAAAATCCCTTATTAAGTACTCTATGGGTCTGAAAAATAGTCTGAAAAAAAAGTTTGTAATTCTCATTGAAATCTTGATGTTATATCGACGAGCGATAAATAAGGCATGGCGTTAAAATGGCAAAGCAAAAGCGGAGGCGAATGGCCTTGTAGAAGAATCAAAAATCACACCGTTAAGTACTCTATGGGTACAAAAATGAGTATGAAAAAAGCGTTTGTAATTCTCTTTGAAATCTTGATGTGATATCGACGAGCGACAAATAAAGCGCGCGGTATAAGCGGAATGCAAAGCGGAGGCGAATGGTCTTGTACAAGGAATCAAAAATCACTGGATTAAGTACTCTATGGATTCGAAAAAAATGTTTGTAATTCTCTTTGAAATCTTGATGTGATATCGACGAGTGATAAATAAAACGCGCCGGTATAAGCGGCAAAGCAAAAGCGGAGGCGAATGGCCTTGTACAAGAAACAAAAACACCGTTAAGTACTCTGTGGGTACACAAAAGTCTGAAAAACGTTGTAATTCTCTTTGAAATCTTGATGTGATGTCGACCAAAAGCGATAAATAAGGCACGCCCGTAAAAGGCAAGCAAAAGCGGAGGCTAGAATGACCTTGTACAAGGTATCAAAAATCACACCGTTAAGTACTCTATGGGTACAAAAAATCTGAAAAAGCGTTTGTAATTATCTTTGAAATCTTGGCGTGATATCGACGAGCGATAAATAAGGCGCTTGGTATAAGCGGCAAGCAAAGCGGAGGCGAGAATGTCCTTGTACATAGAATCAAAGTTCACACCGTTAAGTACTCAATGGGTACAAAAAAGTTCTGAAAAAAATGTTTGTAATTCTCTTTGAAATCTTGATGTGATATCGACGAGCGATAAATAAGACGCGCGTATAAGCGGCGGCAAATCGGAGGCGAGAATCACACCGTTAAGTACTCTATAGGTACAAAAATAAGTACAAAAAAAGCGTTTGTAATTATCTTTGAAGTATGTGATATCGACGAGCGATTAATAAGGAATGCGACAAGCGGCAAGCGAAGCGGAGGCGAATGGCCTTGTACAAATAATCAAAAATCACACCGTTAAGTACTCTATGGGTACAAAAAAGTATGAAAAAAAGCGTTTGTAATTCTCTTTGAAATCTTGATGTGATATCGACGAGCGATAAATAAGACGCACGGTATAAGCGGCATGCGAAGCGGAGGCGAGAATGGTCTAGTACAAGGAATCAAAAATCACAGTTAAGTACTCTATGGCGAAAAAAAATGTTGTAATTCTCATTGAAATCTTGATGTGATATCGACCGAGCGATAAATAAGGCACACCGGCGAAGCGGCAAGCAAAGCGGAGGCGAATGGCCTTGTACAAGAATCAAAAATCACACCGTTAAGTACTCTATGGGTACAAAAAGTCTGAAAAAAGCGTTTTTAATTCTCTTTGAAATCTTGATGTGATATCGACTAGAGCGATAAATAAGGCATGCCGGTATAAGCGGCAAGCAAAGCGGAGGCGAATGGCCTTGTACAAGGTATCAAAAATCACACCGTTAAAAACTCTATGGGTACAAAAAAGTTCGAAAAAATGTTTGTAATTCTCTTTGAAATCAGACGTGATATCGACCGAGCGATAAATAAGGCACACCGGCGAAATGGCAAGCAAAGCGGAGGCGAATGGCCTTGTACAAGGTATCAAAAATCACACCGTTAAGTACTATATGGGTACAAAAAAATTCGTAAAAAACTTTTGTAATTGTCTTTGAAATCTTGATGTGATATCGACGAGCGATAAATAAGGCGCGCCGGTGCAAGCGGCAAGCAAAAGCGGATGCTAGAATCACACCGTTAAGTACTCTATGGGTACAAAAATAAGTTCGAAAAAAGATTTTGTAAATCTCGTTGAAATCTTGATGTGATATCGATCGAGCGATAAATAAAACCTATAAGCGGCAAGGAAAGCGGAGGCGAATGGCCTTGTACAAGAATAAAAATCCACGTTAAGTACTCTAAGTGCGGAAAAAGTATGAAAAAAGCGTTTGTAATTCTCTTTGAAGTACTAATGTGATATCGACAAAACGATAAATAAGGCACGCCGCGTAAGCGGCAAGCAAAGCGGAGGCGAATGGCCTTGTACAAGAATCAAAAATCACCGTTAAGTACTCTATGGGTACAAAAAAGTATGAAAAAATTCTCATTGAAATCTTGATGTGATATCGACCGAGCGATAAATAAGACTATAAGCGGCAAGCAAAGCGGAGGCCGGATGGCCTTGTACAAGAATAAAAATCACAGATTAAGTACTCTATGGGTGCGAAAAAAGTCTGAAAAAATGTTAGTAATTCTCTTTGATGCATTGATGTGATATCGACGAGCGATAAATAAGACGCTTGGCGTAAGCGGCTAGAAAAAGCGGAGGCTGAATGGCCTTGTACAAGGAATCAAAAATCGACAGTTAAGTACTCTATGGAGTTCTGAAAAAAGTATAAAAAAATGTTTGAAATTCTCTTTGAAATCTTGATGTGGTATCGACGAGCGATAAATAAGGGCGGGTGTAAGCGGCAAGCAAATCGGAGGTGAAATTGCCTTGTAAATTAAAAATCACACCGTTAAGTACTCTATGGGTACAAATAAATGTCTGAAAAAACGTTTGTAATTCCCTTTGAAATCTTGATGTGATATCGACGAGCGATAAATAAGACGCCGGCTAAAAGGCAAGCAAAAGAGGCGAATGGCCTTGTAGAAGGAATCAAAAATCACACCGTTAAGTACTTTTGTATGGTACAAAAAAGTCTGAAAAAACAATCGTTTGTAATTCTCTTTGAAATCTTGATGTGATATCGACCAGAGCGATAAATAAGATGCGGTGTAAGCGGCAAGCAAAGCGGAGGCGGAATGGTCTTGTACAAGGGATCAAAAATCACAATTAAGTACTCTATGGGTGCGAAAAAAGTTGTAAAGTTTGTAATTCTCTTTGAAATCTTGATGTGATATCAACTAGAGCGATAAATAAGGCAATGCGGCGCAAAACGGCAAGCAAAACGGAGGCGAATGGCCTTGTACAAGGAATCAAAAATCAAACAGTTAAGTACTCTATTGGTACGAAAAAAAGCGTTTGTAATTCTTTTTGAAATCTTGATGTGATATCGACGAACGATAAATATACGCCGCGTAATGACGGCAAGCAAAGCGGAGGCAGAATGGCCTTGTACAAGGAATAAAAAATCACACCGTTTAAGTACTCTATGGGTAAAAAAGCGTTTTGTAATTCTCTTTGATGTCTTGATGTGATATCGACGAGCGATAAATAAGGCACGCCATAAGCAAACGGAGGCCAGAATGGACCTTGTACAAGGTATCAAAAATCACACCGTTAAGTACTCTATGGGTACAAAAAAGTATCTAAAAAAACGTTTGTAATTTTCTTTGAAGTATTGATGTGATATCGACCGAACGATAAATAAGGCACGCCGGGTATATCGGCAAGCAAAAGCGGAGGCCAGAATGGCCTTGTACAAGGAATCAAAATTCACACCGTTAAGTACTCTATGGGTACAAAAAAGTTCGAAAAGAATGTTTGTAATTCTCTTTGTAAGTATTGTTTTGTGATATCGACCGAGCGATAAATAAGGAATGCGCTCAAATTGGTAAAGCGGCAAAGAAATCGGAGGCTAGAATCACACCGTTAAGTACTCTATAGGTACGAAAAATAAGTATCTGAAAAAAATGTTTGTAATTCTCTTTGAAATCTTGATGTGGTATCGACGAGCGATAAATAAGGTATCGGGGGTTTGTTGGTGTATTGGCTGGTGAAAACGGCAAAAGACGGAGGTGCGAATTGCCTTGTACAAGGAATCAAAAATCACTACAGTTAAGTACTCTATGGGTACGAAAAAAGTGTACTGAAAAAAAGGTTTGTAATATCTTTGAAATCTTGATGTGATATCGACGAGCGATAAATAGGCTCCTTGTGTAAATAGCAAAAATCGAATTGCCTTGTACAAGGATATTAAATACGTTAAGTACTCTATGGGTTCGAAAAAAAGTCTGAAAAAAAGGGATTTGTAATTCTCTTTGAAGTACTGGATGTGAATCGACGAGCGATAAATAAGGCATAAGCGGCAAAGCAAAGCGGAGGCGAATGGCCTTGTACAAGGAATCAAAAATCACACCGTTAAGTACTCTATGGGTACAAAAAGTCTGAACGTTTGTAATTCTCTTTGAAATCTTGATGTGTTTTTTTGTTTTGTTGTGATTATCGACAGAGCGATAAATAAGGCACGCCAGTATAAGCGGAAAGCAAAACGGAGGCCAGAATGGCCTTGTACAAGGAATCAAAAATCACACCGTTAAGTACTCTATGGGTACAAAAAAAGTATGAAAAAAACGTTTGTAATTCTCTTTGAAATCTTGATGTGATATCGACGAGAACGATAAATAAGGTACGCCGGTATAAGCGGCAAGCAAAACGGAGGCCAGAATGGCCTTGTACAAGGAATCAAAAATCACACAGTTAAGTACTCTATGGGTACAAAAAAAGTACGAAAAAAAATGTTTGTAATTCTCTTTGAAGTACTGATGTGATATCGACCAGAACGATAAATAAGGCACGCCGGCGCAAACGCAAGCAAAACGGAGGCCAGAATGGCCTTGTACAAGGAAACAAAAAACACACCGTTAAGTACTCTGTGGGTACACAAAAGAGTACGAAAAAAAACGTTTGTAATTCTCTTTGAAGTACTGATGTGATATCGACCAAAACGATAAATAAGGCACGCCGGCGCAAACGGCAAGCAAAACGGAGGCTAGAATGACCTTGTACAAGGTATCAAAAATCACACCGTTAAGTACTCTATGGGTACAAAAAAAGTACGAAAAAAACGTTTGTAATTATCTTTGAAGTACTGACGTGATATCGACCAGAACGATAAATAAGGCACGCCGGCGCAAACGGCAAGCAAAACGGAGGCCAGAATGTCCTTGTACATAGAATCAAAGTTCACACCGTTAAGTACTCAATGGGTACAAAAAAAGTTACGAAAAAAAATGTTTGTAATTCTCTTTGAAGTACTGATGTGATATCGACCAGAACGATAAATAAGGCACGCCGGCGCAAACGGCAGCAAATCGGAGGCCAGAATCACACCGTTAAGTACTCTATAGGTACAAAAATAAGTACAAAAAAAACGTTTGTAATTATCTTTGAAGTATGTGATATCGACCAGAACGATTAATAAGGAATGCCGGAGCAAACGGCAAGCGAAACGGAGGCCAGAATGGCCTTGTACAAATAATCAAAAATCACACCGTTAAGTACTCTATGGGTACAAAAAAGAGTATGAAAAAAAAACGTTTGTAATTCTCTTTGAAGTACTGATGTGATATCGACCAGAGCGATAAATAAGGCACGCCGGCGCAAACGGCAAGCAAAACGGAGGCCAGAATGGCCTTGTACAAGGAATCAAAAATCACACAGTTAAGTACTC
>CM044897.1:51488016-51597224 GCA_024500145.1 Gentiana dahurica var. dahurica
GGCAAGCAAAACGGAGGCTAGAATGACCTTGTACAAGGTATCAAAAATCACACCGTTAAGTACTCTATGGGTACAAAAAAAAGTACGAAAAAAACGTTTGTAATTCTCTTTGAAGTACTGACGTGATATCGACCAGAACGATAAATAAGGCACGCCGGCGCAAACGGCAAGCAAAACGGAGGCCAGAATGGCCTTGTACATGGAATCAAAGTTCACACCGTTAAGTACTCAATGGGTACAAAAAAAGTTACGAAAAAAAATGTTTGTAATTCTCTTTGAAGTACTGATGTGATATCGACCAGAACGATAAATAAGGCACGCCGGCGCAAACGGCAGCAAATCGGAGGCCAGAATCACACCGTTAAGTACTCTATAGGTACAAAAATAAGTACAAAAAAAACGTTTGTAATTATCTTTGAAGTATGTGATATCGACCAGAACGATTAATAAGGAATGCCGGAGCAAACGGCAAGCGAAACGGAGGCCAGAATGGCCTTGTACAAATAATCAAAAATCACACCGTTAAGTACTCTATGGGTACAAAAAAGAGTATGAAAAAAAACGTTTGTAATTCTCTTTGAAGTACTGATGTGATATCGACCAGAACGATAAATAAGGCACGCCGGCGCAAACGGCATGCTAAACGGAGGCCAGAATGGCCTTGTACAAGGAATCAAAAATCACACGTTAAGTACTCTAGGGGTACGAAAAAAAAATGTTTGTAATTCTCATTGAAATCTTGATGTGATATCGACCAGAGCGATAAATAAGGCACACCGGCGGAAACGGCAAGCAAAACGGAGGCCAGAATGGCCTTGTACAAGGAATCAAAAATCACACCGTTAAGTACTCTATGGGTACAAAAAGAGTACGAAAAAAACGGTTTGTAATTCTCTTTGAAGTACTGATGTGATATCGACTAGAACGATAAATAAGGCATGCCGGCGCAAACGGCAAGCAAAACGGAGGCCAGAATGGCCTTGTACAAGGTATCAAAAATCACACCGTTAAAAACTCTATGGGTACAAAAAAAGTTCGAAAAAAAATGTTTGTAATTCTCTTTGAAGTACGGACGTGATATCGACCCGAACGATAAATAAGGCACACCGGCGCAAATGGCAAGCAAAACGGAGGCCAGAATGGCCTTGTACAAGGTATCAAAAATCACACCGTTAAGTACTATATGGGTACAAAAAAAATTCGTAAAAAAACTTTTGTAATTGTCTTTGAAGTACTGATGTGATATCGACCAGAACGATAAATAAGGCACGCCGGTGCAAACGGCAAGCAAAACGGATGCTAGAATCACACCGTTAAGTACTCTATGGGTACAAAAATAAGTTCGAAAAAAAGATTTTGTAAATCTCGTTGAAGTACTGATGTGATATCGATCAGAACGATAAATAAGGCACGCCGGCGCAAACGGCAAGGAAAACGGAGGCCAGAATGGCCTTGTACAAGGAATAAAAAATCACACAGTTAAGTACTCTAAGGGTACGGAAAAAAGTATGAAAAAAAACGTTTGTAATTCTCTTTGAAGTACTAATGTGATATCGACAAAACGATAAATAAGGCACACCGCGTAAGCGGCAAGCAAAGCGGAGGCGAATGGCCTTGTACAAGAATCAAAAATCACACCGTTAAGTACTCTATGGGTACAAAAAAGTATGAAAAAATTCTCATTGAAATCTTGATGTGATATCGACCGAGCGATAAATAAAACTATAAGCGGCAAAGCAAAGCGGAGGCCGGATGGCCTTGTACAAGAATAAAAATCACAGATTAAGTACTCTATGGAGTGCGAAAAAAGTCTGAAAAAATGTTAGTAATTCTCTTTGATGCATTGATGTGATATCGACGAGCGATAAATAAAACGCTTGGCATAAGCGGCTAGAAAAAGCGGAGGCTGAATGGCCTTGTACAAGGAATCAAAAATCAGCCACCGTTAAGTACTCTATGGGTAGTTCTGAAAAAAGTATAAAAAAATGTTTGAAATTCTCTTTGAAATCTTGATGTGGTATCGACGAGCGATAAATAAAGGCGGGTATAAGCGGCAAGCAAAATCGGAGGCGAAAGTACTGCTAAATTAAAAATCACACCGTTAAGTACTCTATGGGTACAAATAAATGTAAAAAAAACGTTTGTAATTCCCTTTGAAATCTTGATGTGATATCGACGAGCGATAAATAAAACGCCGGCTAAAAGGCAAGCAAAAGCGGCGAATGGCCTTGTACAAGGAATCAAAAATCACACCGTTAAAACTTTTGTATGGTACAAAAAAGTATGAAAAAATCAAAAATCACCGTTTGTAATTCTCTTTGGAAATCTTGATGTGATATCGACCGAGCGATAAATAAAATGCGGTATAAGCGGCAAAGCAAAGCGGAGGCGAATGGCCTTATGCAAGGAATCAAAAATCACAATTAAGTACTCTATGGGTCTGAAAAAAGTCTGAAAAAAAATTTGTAAAATTCTCTATTGTTGAAATCTTGATGTTATATCGACGAGCGATAAATAAAATGCGCCGCAAAAATGGCAAGCATAACGGAGGCGAATGGCCTTGTAGAAGGAATCAAAAATCACACCGTTAAGTACTCTATGGGTACAAAAATGTTGTGAAAAAAAGCGTTTGTAATTCTCTTTGAAATCTTGATGTGATATCGACGAACTATAAATAAACGCCGCGTAATCGACGGCATGCAAAGCGGAGGCAGAATGGTCTTGTACAAGGAATCAAAAATCACACGATTAAGTACTCTATGGGTACAAAAGCGTTTTGTAATTCTCTTTGAAGTCTTGATGTGATATCGACGAGCGATAAATAAGGCACGCCATAGCGCGGTATAAGCGCAAGCAAAACGGAGGTTAGAATGGCCTTGTACAAGGAATCAAAATCACACAGTTAAGTACTCTATGGGTACGAAAAAAAAGTACGAAAAAAACGTTTGTAATTCTCTTTGAAGTACTGATGTGATATCGACCAGAACGATAAATAAGGCACGCCGGCGCAAACGGCAAGCAAAACGGAGGCCAGAATGGCCTTGTACATGGAATCAAAGTTTACACCGTTAAGTACTCTATGGGTACAAAAAAAGTTCCGAAAAAAAATGTTTGTAATTCTCTTTGAAGTACTGATGTGATATCGACCAGAACGATAAATAAGGCACGCCGGCGCAAACGGCAGCAAATCGGAGGCCAGAATCACACCGTTAAGGACTCTATAGGTACAAAAATAAGTACGAAAAAAACATTTGTAATTCTCTTTGAAGAATGTGATATCGACCAGAACGATAAATAAGGCATTCCGGCGCAAACGGCAAGCAAAACGGAGGCCAGAATGGCCTTGTCCAAGTAATCAAAAATCACACCGTTAAGTACTCTTTGGGTACAAAAAAGTGTACGAAAAAAAACGTTTGTAATTCTCTTTGAAGTACTGATGTGATATCGACCAGAACTATAAATAAGGCACGCCGGCGCGAACGGCATGCAAAACGGAGGCCAGAATGGTCTTGTACAAGGAATCAAAAATCACACAGTTAAGTACTCTATGGGTACAAAAAAAACGTTCGTAATTCTCTTTGAATTACTGATGTGATATCGACCAGAACGATAAATAAGGCACGCCGGCGCAAACTGCAAGCAAAACGGAGGCTAGAATGACCTTGTACAAGGTATCAAAAAATCACACCGTTAAGTACTCTATGGGTACAAAAAAAGTACAAAAAAAACGTTTGTAATTATCTTTGAAGTACTGACGTGATATCGACCAGAACGATAAATAAGGCACGCCGGCGCAAACGGCAAGCAAAACGGAGGCCAGAATGGCCTTGTACATGGAATCAAAGTTTACACCGTTAAGTACTCTATGGGTACAAAAAAAGTTCCGAAAAAAAATGTTTGTAATTCTCTTTGAAGTACTGATGTGATATCGACCAGAACGATAAATAAGGCACGCCGGCGCAAACGGCAGCAAATCGGAGGCCAGAATCACACCGTTAAGGACTCTATAGGTACAAAAATAAGTACGAAAAAAACATTTGTAATTCTCTTTGAAGAATGTGAATCGACCAGAATGATAAATAAGGCATTCCGGCGCAAACGGCAAGCAAAACGGAGGCCAGAATGGCCTTGTCCAAGTAATCAAAAATCACACCGTTAAGTACTCTTTGGGTACAAAAAAGTGTACGAAAAAAAACGTTTGTAATTCTCTTTGAAGTACTGATGTGATATCGACCAGAACGATAAATAAGGCACGCCGGCGCAAACGGCAAACAAAACCGAGGCCAGAATCACACCGTTAAGTACTCTATGGGTACAAAAAAAAGTATGAAAAAAACATTCGTAATTCTCTTTGAAGTACTGATGTGATATCGACCAGAACGATAAATAAGGCACGCCGGCGGAAACGGAGGCCAGAATGGTCTTGTACAAGGAATCAAAAATCACACAGTTAAGTACTCTATGGGTACGAAAAAAAAAAACGTTTGTAATTCTCTTTGAAGTACTGATGTGATATCGACCATAACGATAAATAAGGCACACCGGCGGAAACGGCAAGCAAAACGGAAGCCAGAACGGCCTTGTACAATGAATCAAAAATCACACCGTTAAGTACTCTATGGGTACAAAAAGAGTACGAAAAAAAATCGTTTGTAATTCTCTTTGAAGTGCTGATGTGATATTAACCAGAACGATAAATAAGGCACGCCGGCGCAAACGGCAAGCAAAACGGAGGCCATAATGGCCTTGTACAAGGTATCAAAAATCACACCGTTAAGTACTCTATGGGTACAAAAAAAAAGTACGAAAAAAAATATGTTTGTAATTCTCTTTGAAGTACTGACGTGATATCGACCAGAACGATAAATTAGGCACACCGGCGAAAATGGCAAGCAAAATGGAGGCCAGAATGGCCTTGAACAAGGTATCAAAAATCACACCGTTAAGTACTATATGGGTACAAAAAAAATTCAAAAAAAATGTTTGTAATGGTCTTTGAAGTACTGATGTGATATCGACCAGAACGATAAATAAGGCACGCCGGCGCAAACGGCAAGCAAAACGGAGGCTAGAATCACACCGTTAAGTACTCTATGGGTACAAAAATAAGTTCGAAAAAAAACTTTTGTAAATCTCGTTGAAGTACTGATGTGATATCGACCAGAGCGATAAATAAGGCACGCCGGCGCAAACGGCAAGCAAAACGGAGGCCATAATGGCCTTGTACAAAGAATCAAAAATCACACCGTTAAGTACTCTATGGGTACGGAAAAAAGTATGAAAAAAAACGTTTGTAATTCTCTTTGAAGTACTAATGTGATATCGACCAGAACGATAAATAAGGCACACCGGCGCAAACGGCAAGCAAAATGGAGACCAGAATGGCCTTGTACAAGGAATCAAAAATCACACCGTTAAGTACTCTATGGTTACAAAAAGAGTACGAAAAAAAAACGTTTGTAATTCTCTTTGAAGTACTGATGTGATATCGACCAGAATGATAAATAAGGCACGCCGGCGCAAACGGCAAGCAAAACGGAGGCCAGGATGGCCTTGTACAAGGAATAAAAAATCACACAGTTAAGTACTCTATGGGTATGAAAATATGTACGCAAAAAAACGTTTGTAATTCTCTTTGAAGTATTGATGTGGTATCGACCAGAACGATAAATAAGGCACGCCGGTGCAAACGGCAAGCAAAATGGGGGCCAGAATTGCCTTGTACAAGGAATCAAAAATCACACAGTTAAGTACTCTATGGGTACGAAAAAAAGTACGAAAAAAAAAAGTTTGTAATTCTCTTTGAAGTACTGATGTGATATCGACCAAAACGATAAATAAGGCACGCCGGCGTAAATGGCAAGCAAAACGGAGGCGAGAATGGCCTTGTACAAGGAATCAAATATCACACAGTTAAGTACTCTATGGGTACGAAAATAAGTACGAAAAAATGTTTGTAATACTCTTTGAAGTACAAATGTGGTATCGGCCAGAACGATAAATAAGGTACTCCGGCGCAAACGGCAAGCAAAACGGAGGTCAGAATGGCCTTCTACAAGGAATCAAAAATCACACCGTTAAGTACTCTATGGGTACAAAACATAGTACGAAAAAAAACGTTTGTAATTCTCATTGAAGTACTGATGTGTTATCGACCAGAACGATAAATATGGTATGCCGGCGCAAACGGCAAGCAAAACGGAGGCCAGAATGGCCTTGTACAAGGAATCAAAAATCACACAGTTAAGTACTCTATGGGTATGAAAAAAAACGTTTGTAATTCTCTTTGAAGTACTGATGTGATATCCACAAGAACGATAAATAAGGCACACCGGCGCAAACGGCAAGCAAAACAGAGGCCAGAATGGTCTTGTTCGAGGAATTAGAAATCACACCGTTAAGTACTCTATGGGTACAAAAAGAGTATGAAAAAGAACTTTTGTAATTCTCTTTGAAGTACTGATGTGATATCGAGCAGAACGATAAATAAGGCACGCCGGCGCAAACAGCAAGCAAAACGGAGGCCAGAATGGCCTTGTACAAGGTATCAAAAATCACACCGTTAAGTACTCTATGGGTACAAAAAAAAGTACGAAAAAAAATGTTTGTAATTCTCTTTGAAGTACTGACGTGATATCGACCAGAACGATAAATATGGCACGCCGACGCAAACGGCAAGCAAAACGGAGGCCAGAATGGCCTTGTACAAGGTATCAAAAATCACACCGTTAAGTACTATATGGGTACAAAAAAAATACGAAAAAAACGTTTGTAATTCTCTTTGAAGTACTGATGTGATATCGACCAGAACGATAAATAAGGCACGCCGGCGCAAATGGCAAGCAAAATGGAGGCCAGAGTCACACCGTTAAGTACTCTATGGGTACAAAAATAAGTTCGAAAAAAAAACGTTTGTAATTCTCTTTGAAGTACGGACGTGATATCGACCAGAACGATAAATATGGCACGCTGGGGCAAACGGCAAGCAAAACGGAGGCCAGAATGGCTTTGTACAATGAATCAAAATTCACACCGTTAAGTACTCTATAGGTACAAAAAAAGCTACGGAAAAAAACATTTGTAATTTGTCTTTGAAGTACTGATGTGATATCGACCAAAACGATAAATAAGGCACGCCGGTGCAAACGGCAAGCAAAGCGGAGGCCAAAATCACACCGTTAAGTACTCTATGGGTACAAAATAAGTTCGATAAAAAACTTTTGTAATTCTCTTTGAAGTACTGATGTGATATCGATCAGAACGATAAATAAGGCACGCCAGAGCAAACGGCAAGCAAAACGGAGGCCAGAATGGCCATGTACAAGGAATCAAAAATCACACCGTTAAGTACTCTATGGGTACAAAAAGAGTAAACAAAAAAACGTTTGTAATTCTCTTTGAAGTACTGATGTGATATCGACCAGAACGATAAATAAGGCACGCCGGCGCAAACGGCAAGCAAAACGGAGGCCAGAATGGCCTTGTACAAGGAATCAAAAATCACACAGTTAAGTACTCTATGGGTATGAAAAAAATTACAAAAAAATGTTTGTAATTCTCTTTGAAGTACGGATGTGGTATCGACCAGAACGATAAATAAGGCACGCCGGCGCAAACGGCAAGCAAAACGGAGGCCAGAATTACCATGTAAAAGGAATCAAAAAACACACAGTTAAGTACTCTATGGGTACGAAAAAAAGTACGAAAAAAAAAGTTTGTAATTCTCTTTGAAGTACTGATGTGATATCGACCAAAACGATAAAAAAAGGCACTCCGGAGTAAATGGCAAGCAAAACGGAGGCCAGAATGGCCTTGTACATGGAACCAAAAATCACACAGTTAAGTACTCTATGGGTACGAAAAAAAGTACAAAAAAAAATGTCTGTAATTCTCTTTGAAGTACTGATGTGGTATCCACCAGAACGATAAATAAGGTATGCCGGCGCAAACGGCAAGCAAAACGGAGGTCAGAATGGCCTTCTACAAGGAATCAAAAATCACACCGTTAAGTACTCTATGGGTACAAAACAAAGTACGGAAAAAAACATTTGTAATTCACATTGAAGTACTGATGTGTTATCGACCAGAACAATAAATATGGTACACCGGCGCAAACGGCAAACAAAACGGAGTCCAGAATGGCCTTGTACAAGGAATCAAAAATCACACCGTTAAGTACTCTATTGGTACAAAAAAGAGTACGAAAAAAAACGTTTGTAATTCTCTTTGAAGTACTGATGTGATATCGACCAGAACGATAAATAAGGCACGCCGGCACAAACGGCAAGCAAAACGGAGACCAGAATCACACCGTTAAGTACTCTATGGGTACAAAAATAAGTACGAAAAAAAACTGTTTGTAATTCTCTTTGAAGTACTGATGTGATATCGACCAGAACGATAAATAAGGAACGCCGGCGCAAATGGCAAGCAAAACGGAGGTCATAATGGCCTTGTACAAGGAATCAACAATCACACCGTTAAGTACTCTATGGGTACAAAAAGAGTACGAAAAAAAATCATTTGTACTTCTCTTTGAATGATATCGACCAGAACGTTAAATAAGGCACGCCGGCACAAACGGCAATCAAAACGGTGACCAGAATGGCCTTGTACAAGGAATCAAAAATGACACCGTTAAGTACTCTATGGGTACAAAAAAGAGTACGAAAACAAAGTTTTTTTAATTCTCTTTGAAGTACTGATGAGATATCGAACAGAACGATGAATAAGGCACGCCGGCGCAAACGGCTAGGAAAACGGAGGCCAGAATGGCCTTGTACAAGGAATCAAAAATCACACCGTCAAGTACTCTATGGGTACAAAAAAGAGTACGAAAAAAAACCTTTGTAATTCTCTTTGATGTACTGATGTGATATCGACCAGAACGATAAATAAGGCACGCCGGCGCAAACGGCAAGCAAAACGGAGGCCGCAATGGCCTTTTACTATGAATCAAAAATCACACAGTTAAGTACTCTAGGGGTACGAAAAAATTACGAAAAAAAGCATTTGTAATTCTCTTTGAAGTACTGATGTGATATCGACCAGGACGATAAATAAGCCACGTCGGCGCAAACGGCAAGCAAAACGGAGGACAAAATCACACCGTTAAGTACTCTGTGGGTACAAAAAAAAGTACGAAACAAAACGTTTGTAACTCTCATTGAAGTACTGATGTGATATCGACCAAAACGATAAATAAGGCACGCCAGCGCAAACGGCAAGCAAAACGGAGGCCAGAATGCCCTTGTACAAGGTATCAAAAATCACACCGTTAAGTACTCTATGGGTACAAAAAAAGTACGAAAAAAACATTTGTAATTCTCTTTGAAGTTCTGACGTTATATCGACCAGAACGATAAATAAGGCACGCCGGCGCAAACGGAAAGCAAAACGGAGGCCAAAATGGCCTTGTACAAGGTATCAAAAATCACACCGTTAAGTACTCTATGGGTACAAAAAAAATACGAAAAAAAACGTTTGTAATTCTCTTTGAAGTACTGACGTGACATCGACCTGAACGATAAATAAGGCACGCCGGTGCAAACAGCAAGCAAAACGCAGGCCAGAATGGCCTTGTACAAGGAATCAAAATTCACACCGTTAAGTACACTATGGGTACAAAAAAAGTTATGAAAAAAACGTTTGTAATTCTCTTTGAAGTACTAATGTGATATCGACCAGAATGATAAATAAGGCACGCCGGCACAAACGGGAAGAAAAACGGAGGCCAGAATCACACCGTTAAGTACTCTATGGGTACAAAAATAATTACGAAAAAAAACATTTGTAATTCTCTTTGAAGTACTGATGTGATATCGACTAGAACGATAAATAAGGCACGCCGGCGCAAACGGAAAGCAAAACGGAGGCCAGAATGGCTTTATACAAGGAATCAAAAATCATATCGTTAAGTACTCTATGGGTACAAAAAAGAGTACGAAAAAAAACGTTTGTAATTATCTTTGATGTACTGATGTGATATCGACCAGAACGATAAATAAGGCACGCCGGCACAAACGGCAAGCAAAACGGAGGCCAGAATGGCCTTGTACAAGGAATCAAAAATCACACCGTTAAGTACTCTATGGGTACAAAAAAGTGTACAAAAAAAACATGTGTACTTCTCTTTGAATGATATCGACCAGAACGATAAATAAGGCACGCCGGCACCTACGGCAAGCAAAACGGAGACCAGAATGGCCTTGTACAAGGAATCAAAAATCACACCGTTAAGTACTCTATGGGTACAAAAAAGAGTACGAAAAAAACATTTTGTAATTCTCTTTGAAGTGCTGATGTGATATCGACTAGAACGATAAATAAGGCACGCCGGCGCAAACGACAAGCAAAACGGAGGCAAGAATGGCCTTGTACAAGGAATCAAAAATCACACCGTTATGTACTCTATGGTACAAAAAAGAGTACGAAAAAAACGTTTGTAATTCTCTTTGAAGTACTGATGTGATATCGACCAGAACGATAAATAAGGCACTCCGGCTCAAACGGCAAGCAAAACGGAGGCCAGAATGGCCTTTTTACTAGGAATGAAAAATCACACAATTAAGTACTCTATGGGTACAAAAAAAGTTACGAAAAAAAAACGTTTGTAATTCTCTTTGAAGTACTGATGTGATATCGACCAGAAAGATAAATAACGCATGCTGGAGCAAACAGCAATAAAAACCGAGGCCAGAATGGCCTTGTACAAGGACTCAAAAATCACTCCGTTAAGTACTCTATGGGTACAAAAAAGAGTACGAAAAAAAACATTTGTAATTCTCTTTGAAGTACTGATGTGATATCGACCAGAACGATAAAAAAGGCACGCCGGCGCAAACGGCAAGCAAAACGGAGGCCACAATGGCCTTTTACTATGAATCAAAAATCACACAGTTAAATACTCTATGGGTATGAAAAAAAGTACGAAAAAAAACGTTTGTAATTCTCTTTGAAGTCCGGATGTGATATCGACCAGAACGATAAATAAGGCACGTCGGCGCAAACGGCAAGCAAAACGGTGGCCAAAGTCACACCGTTAAGTACTCTATGGGTACAAAAATAAGTACGAAACAAAACGTTTGAAATTCTCATTGAAGTACTGATGTGATATCGACCAAAAAGATAATTAAGGCACGCCGGCACAAACGGCAAGCAAAACGGTGGCCAGAATGGCCTTGTACAAGGTATCAAAAATCACACCGTTAAGTACTCTATGGGTACAAAAAAAGTACAAAAAAAAACGTTTGTAATTCTCTTTGAAGTACTGACGTGATATCGACCAGAACGATAAATAAGGCACGCTGATGCAAATGGCAAGCAAAACGGAGGCCAGAATGGCCTTGTACAAGGAATCAAAATTCACACCGTTAAGTACTCTATGGGTACAAAAAAAGTTAAGAAAAAAAAATGTTTGTATTTCTCTTTGAAGTACTGATGTGATATCGACCAGAATGATAAATAAGGCACGCCGGCGCAAACGGCAAGCAAAACGGAGGCCAGAATCACACCGTTAAGTACTCTATGGCTACAAAAATAATTACGAAAAAAACTTTTGTAATACTCTTTGAAGTACTGATGTGATATCGACCAGAACGATAAATAAGGCTCGCCGGCGCAAACGGCAAGCAAAACGGAGGCCAGAATGGCCATGTACAAGGAATCAAAAGTCACATCGTTAAGTACTCTATGGGTACAAAAAAGAGTACGAAAAAAACGTTTGTAATTATCTTTGAATGATATCGACCAGAACGATAAATAAGGCACGGTGGCACAAACGGCAAGCAAAACGGAGGCCAGAATGGCCTTGTACAAGGAATAAAAAATCACACCGTTAAGTACTCTATGGTACAAAAAAGAGTACGAAAAAAACGTTTGTAATTCTCTTTGAAGTACTGATGTGATATCGACAAGAACGATAAATAAGGCACGGCGGCACAAACAGGAAGCAAAACGGAGGCCAGAATGGCCTTTTACAAGGAATCAAAAATCCCACAGTTAAGTACACTGTGGGTACAAAAAAAGTTACGAAAAAAAAAGTTTGTAATTCTCTTTGAAGTACTGATGTGATATTGACCAGAAAGATAAATAAGGCATGCCGGCGCAAACGACAATAAAAACGGAGGCCATAATGGCCTTGTACAAGGAATAAAAAATCACACTGTTAAGTACTCTAAGGGTACAAAAAAGTGTACGAAAAAAACGTTTGTAATTTCTCTTTGAAGTACTGATGTGATATCGACCAGAACGATAAATAAGGCACGCAGGCGCAAACGGCAAGCAAAACGGAGGCCAGAAAGGCGTTGTACTAGGAATCAAAAATCACACCGTTAAGTACTCTATGGGTACAAAAAAGAGTACAAATTTTTTTTTGTAATTCTCTTTGAAGTACTGATGTGGTATCGACCATAACGATAAATAAGGTACGCCGGCGCAAACGGCAAGCAAAACGGAGGACAGAATGGCCTTGTACTAGGAATCAAAAATCACACCGTTTAGTACTCTATGGGTACAAAAAAGAGTACGAAAAAAAACGTTTGTAATTCTCTTTGAAGTACTGATGTGATATCGACCAGAACGATAAATAAGGCATGCCGGCGCAAACGGCAAGCAAAACGGAGGCCATAATGGCCTTGTACAATGAATCAAAAATAACACAGTTAAGTACTCTATGGGTACAAAAAAAAGTACGAAAAAAACGTTTGTAATTCTCTTTGAAGTACTGATGTGATATCGACCAGAACGATAAATAAGGCACGCCGGCGCAAACGGCAAGCAAAACGGAGGCGAATGGCCTTGTACAAGGAATCAAAAATCACACAGTTAAGTACTCTATGGGTACGAAAAAAAGTACGAAAAAAAAACATATGTAATTCTCTTTGAAGTACTGATGTGGTATCGACGAGAACGAGAAATAAGGCACGCCGGCCCGAACGGCAAGCAAAACGGAGGTCATAATGGCCTTGTACAAGGAATCAAAAATCACACAGTTAAGTACTCTATGGGTACGAAAAAAAGTACAAAAAACGTTTGTAATTCTCTTTGAAGTACTGATGTGATATCGACCAGAACGATAAATAAGGCACGCCGGCGCAAACGGCAAGAAAAAGGAGGCCAGAATGGCCTTGTACAAGGAATCAAAAATCACACCGTTAAGTACTCTATGGGTACAAAAAAGTATGAAAAAAAGGTTTGTAATTCTCTTTGAAGTACTGATGTGATATCGACCAGAACGATAAATAAGGTGCCGCTAAACGGCAAGCAAAACGGAGGTCGAATGGCCTTGTACTAGAATCAAAAATCACACCGTTAAGTACTCTATGGGTACAAAAAAGTACTAAAAAACGTTTGTAATTCTCTTTGAAATCTTGATGTGATATCGACGAGCGATAAATAAGGCACGCCGGATAAACGGCAAGCAAAACGGAGGCCGGAATGGCCTTGTACAAGGAATCAAAAATCACACCGTTAAGTACTCTATGGGTACAAAAAAGTACAAATTTTTTGTAATTCTCTTTGAAATCTTGATGTGATATCGACCAGAACGATAAATAAGACGCGCGGCATAACGGCAAGCAAAAGCGGAGGTCGAATGGCCTTGTACAAGAATCAAAAATCACACCGTTAAGTACTCTATGGGTACAAAAAAGTCTGAAAAAATGTTTGTAATTCTCTTTGAAATCTTGATGTGATATCGACGAGCGATAAATAAGGCACACCGCGCAAACGGCAAGCAAAACGGAGGCCAGAATGGCCTTGTACAAGAAATCAAAAATCACACAGTTAAGTACTCTATGGGTACGAAAAAAGTACGAAAAAAAACGTTTGTAATTCTCTTTGAAGTACTGATGTGATATCGACCAGAACGATAAATAAGGCACGCCGGCGCAAACGGCAAGCAAAACGGAGGCCAGAATGGCCTTGTACAAGGATTCAAAAATCACACAGTTAAGTACTCTATAGGTACGAAAAATGTATGAAAAAAAAACGTTTGTAATTCTCTTTGAAGTACTGACGTGATATCGACCAGAACGATAAATAAGGCACGCCGATGCAAACGGCAAGTAAAACGGAGGCCAGAATGGCCTTGTACAAGGAATCAAAATTCACACCGTTAAGTACTCTATGAGTACAAAAAAAGTTACGAAAAAAAAAAGTTTGTAATTCTCTTTGAATTACTGATGTGATATCGACCAGAATGATAAATAAGGCACGCCGGCGCAAACGGAAAGCAAAACGGAGGCCAGAATCACACCGTGAAGTACTCTATGGGTACAAAAATAATTACGGAAAAAAACGTTTGTAATTCTCTTTGAAGTACTGATGTGATATCGACCAGAACGATAAATAAGGCATGCCGGCGCAAACGGCAAGCAAAACGGAGGCCAGAATGGCCTTGTACAAGGAATCAAAAATCACATCGTTAAGTACTCTATGGGTACAAAAAAGAGTATGAAAAAAAACGTTTGTAATTCTCTTTGAATGATATCGACCAGAACGATAAATAAGGCACGGCGGCACAAACGGCAAGCAAAACGGAGGCCAGAATGGCCTTGTACAAGGAATCAAAAATCACACCGTTAAGTACTCTATGGGTACAAAAAAGAGTACAAAATATTTTTTGTAATTCTCTTTGAAGTACTGATGTGATATCGACCAGAACGATAAATAAGGCACGCCGGCGCAAACGGCAAGCAAAACGGAGGCCAGAATGGCCTTGTACAAGGAATCAAAAATCACACCGTTAAGTACTCTATGGGTACAAAAAAGTCAAAAAAAAAGTAATTCTCTTTGAAATCTTGATGTGATATCGACCGAACGATAAATAAAACGCCGGTACAAACGGCAAGCAAAGCGGAGGCCAGAATGGCCTTGTACAAGGAATCAAAAATCACAGTTAAGTACTCTATGGGTACAAAAAAGTCTGAAAAAAACGTTTGTAATTCTCTTTGAAATCTTGATGTGATATCGACGAGCGATAAATAAGGCACGCCGCGCAAACGGCAAGCAAAGCGGAGGCCGAATGGCCTTGTACAAGGAATCAAAAATCACACAGTTAAGTACTCTATGGGTACGAAAAAAGTACGAAAAAAACGTTTGTAATTCTCTTTGAAATATTGATGTGATATCGACCACAACGATAAATAAGGCACGCCGGCGCAAACGGCAAGCAAAAGCGGAGGCCAGAATGGCCTTGTACAAGGAATCAAAAATCACACAGTTAAGTACTCTATGGGTACGAAAAAAAGTATGAAAAAAAAGTTTGTAATTCTCTTTGAAGTCTTGATGTGATATCGACCAGAACGATAAATAAGGCATGCCGGCGCAAGCGGCAAGCAAAGCGGAGGCGAATGGCCTTGTACAAGGAATCAAAAATCACACCGTTAAGTACTCTATGGGTACAAAAAAAAGTACGAAAAAAAACGTTTGTAATTCTCTTTGAAGTCTTGATGTGATATCGACCACAACGATAAATAAGGCACGCCGGCGCAAACGGCAAGCAAAAGCGGAGGCCTGAATGGCCTTGTACAAGGAATCAAAAATCACACAGTTAAGTACTCTATGGGTACGAAAAAAGTCAAAAAAACGTTTGTAATTCTCTTTGAAATATTGATGTGATATCGACCGAACGATAAATAAGGCACGCCGCAAAACGGCAAGCAAAAGCGGAGGCCAGAATGGCCTTGTACAAGGAATCAAAAATCACACAGTTAAGTACTCTATGGGTACGAAAAAAATCTGAAAAAAACGTTTGTAATTCTCTTTGAAGTTCGGAGTGATATCGACCGAGCGATAAATAAAGACGGGCGAAGCAGCAAAACGGGGCCAGAATGGCCTTGTACAAGGAATCAAAAATCACACAGTTAAGTACTCTATGGGTACAAAAAATGTGAAAAAAAACGTTTGTAATTCTCTTTGAAATCTTGATGTGATATCGACGAGCGATAAATAAGGCACGCCGGTGCAAGCAAGCAAAACGGAGGCCGAATGGCCTTGTACAAGAATCAAAAATCACACCGTTAAGTACTCTATGGGTACAAAAGTTCGAAAAAACGTTTGTAATTCTCTTTGAAATCTTGATGTGATATCGACGAATGATAAATAAGGCACGCCGGCGCAAGCGACAAGCAAAGCGTGGCCAAAATCACACCGTTAAGTACTCTATGGGTACAAAAATAATTCTGAAAAAAACATTTGTAATTCTCTTTGAAATCTTGATGTGATATCGACTAGAACGATAAATAACGCCGCCGGCAAAACGGCAAGCAAAACGGAGGCCGAATGGCCTTGTACAAGAATCAAAAATCACATCGTTAAGTACTCTATGGGTACAAAAAGAGTCTGAAAAAAGCTTTTGTAATTATCTTTGATATCTTGATGTGATATCGACCGAGCGATAAATAAGACCTTATGGCAAACGGCAACTAAAACGGAGGCGAATGGCCTTGTACAAGAATCAAAATCACACAGTTAAGTACTCTATGGGTCTGAAAAACGTTTGTAATTCTCTTTGAAATCTTGATGTGATATCGACCAGAACGATAAATAAGGCACGCCGGCGCAAACGGCAAGCAAAACGGAGGCCAGAATGGCCTTTTACATGGATTCAAAAATCACACAGTTAATAGGTACGAAAAATGTACGAAAATGTAATTCTCTTTGAAGTACTGACGTGATATCGACCAGAACGATAAATAAGGCACGCCGATGCAAACGGCAAGTAAAACGGAGGCCAGAATGGCCTTGTACAAGGAATCAAAATTCACACCGTTAAGTACTCTATGAGTACAAAAAAAGTTACGAAAAAAAATTTTTGTAATTCTCTTTGAATTACAGATGGGATATCGACCAGAATGATAAATAAGGCACGCCGGCGCAAACGGAAAGCAAAACGGAGGCCAGAATCACACCGTGAAGTACTCTATGGGTACAAAAATAATTACGGAAAAAAACTTTTGTAATACTCTTTGAAGTACTGATGTGATATCGACCAGAACGATAAATAAGGCATGCCGGCGCAAACGGCAAGCAAAACGGAGGCCATAATGGCCATGTACAAGGAATCAAAAATCACATCGTTAAGTACTCTATGGGTACAAAAAAGAGAATGAAAAAAAACGTTTGTAATTATCTTTCAATGATATCGACCAGAACGATAAATAAGGCAGGGTGGCACAAACGGCAAGCAAAACGGAGACCAGAATTGCCTTGTACAAGGAATCAAAAATCACACCGTTAAGTACTCTATGGGTACAAAAAAGAGTACAAAATTTTTTTTGTAATTCTCTTTGAAATCTTGATGTGAAACGGCGCAAAACGGAGCGATAAATAAGGCACGCCGGTTGGCAAACGGAAGCGGAGGCCATAATGGCCTTGTACAATGAATAAAAAATAACACGTTAAGTACTCTATGGGTACGAAAAAACGTAAAAAAGCGTTTGTAATTCTCTTTGAAATCTTGATGTGATATCGACGAGCGATAAATAAAACGCCGCGGTATAATAAGCGTGACAAAGCGGAGGCGAATGGCCTTGTACAAGAATCAAAAATCACACGATTAAGTACTCTATGGTTATGAAAAAGTACGAAAAAAATTTGTAATTCTCTTTGAAATCTTGATGTGGTATCGACGAGCGATAAATAAGGTGCCTTGGCGAAAGCAGCAAAAGCGGAATAATGGCCTTGTACAAGGAATCAAAATTCACACCGTTAAGTACTATATGGGTACAAAAAAAGTACAAAAAAACCGGTTTGTAATTCTCTTTGAAATCTTGATGTGATATCGACCGAGAAAGATAAATAAGGCATGCCGGTAAAACGGCAATAAAAACGGTGGCAATGGCCTTGTACAAGGAATCAAAATCACACAGTTAAGTACTCTATGGGTACAAAAAGTACGAAAAAAGTTTGTAATTCTCTTTGAAATCTTGATGTGATATCGACCATAACGATAAATAAGGTGCCGGCAAACGGCAAGCAAAACGGAGGTCGAATGGCCTTGTACAAGAATAAAAATCACACCGTTAAGTACTCTATGGGTACAAAAAAGTACAAAAAAACGTTTGTAATTCTCTTTGAAATCTTGATGTGATATCGACGAGCGATAAATAAGGCACGCCCGGCATAACCGGCAAGCAAAACGGAGGCCAGAATGGCCTTGTACAAGAAATCAAAAATCACATAGTTAAGTACTCTATGGGTACGAAAAAAAGTACGAAAAAAAATGTTTGTAATTCTCTTTGAAGTACTGATGTGATATCGACCAGAACGATAAATAAGGCACGCCGGCGCAAACGGCAAGCAAAACGGAGGCCAGAATGGCCTTGTACAAGGAATCAAAAATCACACAGTTAAGTACTCTATGGGTACAAAAAAATACGAAAAAAAACGTTTGTAATTCTCTTTGAAGTACTGATGTGATATCGACCAGAACGATAAATAAGGCACGCCGGTGCAAACGGCAAGCAAAACGGAGGCCAGAATGGCCTTGTACAAGGAATCAAAATTCACACCGTTAAGTACTCTATGGGTACAAAAAAGTTACGAAAAAAAACGTTTGTAATTCTCTTTGAAGTACTGATGTGATATCGACCAGAACGATAAATAAGGCACGCCGGCGCAAACGGCAAGCAAAACGGTGGCCAAAATCACACCGTTAAGTACTCTATGGGTACAAAAATAAGTACGAAAAAAAACGTTTGTAATTCTCTTTGAAGTACTGATGTGATATCGACTAGAACGATAAATAAGGCACGCCGGCGCAAACGGCAAGCAAAACGGAGGCCAGAATGGCCTTGTACAAGGAATCAAAAATCACATCGTTAAGTACTCTATGGGTACAAAAAAGAGTACGAAAAAAAGCTTTTGTAATTATCTTTGATATACTGATGTGATATCGACCAGAACGATAAATAAGGCACGCCGGCGCAAACGGCAAGCAAAACGGAGGCCAGAATGGCCTTGTACAAGGAATCAAAAATCACACAGTTAAGTACTCTATGGGTACTGAGCGTTTGTAATTCTCTTTGAAGTACTGATGTGATATCGACCAGAACGATAAATAAGGCACGCCGGCGCAAACGGCAAGCAAAACGGAGGCCAGAATGGCCTTGTACAAGGATTCAAAAATCACACAGTTAAGTACTCTATGGGTACGAAAAATGTACGAAAAAAAAACGTTTGTAATTCTCTTTGAAGTACTGACGTGATATCGACCAGAACGATAAATAAGGCACGCCGATGCAAACGGCAAGTAAAACGGAGGCCAGAATGGCCTTGTACAAGGAATCAAAATTCACACCGTTAAGTACTCTATGAGTACAAAAAAAGTTACGAAAAAAAAAGTTTGTAATTCTCTTTGAATTACTGATGTGATATCGACCAGAATGATAAATAAGGCACGCCGGCGCAAACGGAAAGCAAAACGGAGGCCAGAATCACACCGTGAAGTACTCTATGGGTACAAAAATAAGTACGGAAAAAAACTTTTGTAATTCTCTTTGAAGTACTGATGTGATATCGACCAGAACGATAAATAAGGCATGCCGGCGCAAACGGCAAGCAAAACGGAGGCCAGAATGGCCTTGTACAAGGAATCAAAAATCACACCGTTAAGTACTCTATGGGTACAAAAAAGAGTATGAAAAAAAACGTTTGTAATTCTCTTTGAATGATATCGACCAGAACGATAAATAAGGCACGCTGGCACAAACGGCAAGCAAAACGGAGGCCAGAATGGCCTTGTACAAGGAATCAAAAATCACACCGTTAAGTACTCTATGGGTACAAAAAAGAGTACAAAAAAATTTTTGTAATTCTCTTTGAAGTACTGATGTGATATCGACCATAACGATAAATAAGGCACGCCGGCGCAAACGGCAAGCAAAACGGAGGCCAGAATGGCCTTGTACAAGGAATCAAAAATCACACCGTTAAGTACTCTATGGGTACAAAAAGTACGAAAAAAAACGTTTGTAATTCTCTTTGAAGTACTGATGTGATATCGACCAGAACAATAAATAAGGCACGCCGGCGCAAACGGCAAGCAAAACGGAGGCCATAATGGCCTTGTACAATGAATCAAAAATCACACAGTTAAGTACTCTATGGGTACAAAAAAAGTACGAAAAAAACGTTTGTAATTCTCTTTGAAGTACTGATGTGATATCGACCAGAACGATAAATAAGGCACGCCGGCGCAAACGGCAAGCAAAACGGAGGCCAGAATGGCCTTGTACAAGGAATCAAAAATCACACAGTTAAGTACTCTATGGGTACGAAAAAAAGTACGAAAAAAACGTTTGTAATTCTCTTTGAAGTACTGATGTGATATCGACCAGAACGATAAATAAGGCACGCCGGCGCAAACGGCAAGCAAAACGGAGGCCAGAATGGCCTTGTACAAGGAATCAAAAATCACACCGTTAAGTACTCTATGGGTACAAAAAGAGTACAAAAAAGCGTTTGTAATTCTCTTTGAAGTACTGATGTGATATCGACCAGAACGATAAATAAGGCACGCCGGCGCAAACGGCAAGCAAAACGGAGGCCAGAATGGCCTTGTACAAGGAATCAAAAATCACACCGTTAAGTACTCTATGGGTACAAAAAGAGTATGAAAAAAAGTTTGTAATTCTCTTTGAAATCTTGATGTGATATCGACCAGAACGATAAATAAGGCACGCCGCAAACGGCAAGCAAAACGGAGGTCGAATGGCCTTGTACAAGGAATCAAAATCACACCGTTAAGTACTCTATGGGTACAAAAAAGTCAAAAAAACGTTTGTAATTCTCTTTGAAATCTTGATGTGATATCGACCGAACTATAAATAAGGCACGCCGCAAAACGGCAAGCAAAACGGAGGCCATAATGGCCTTGTACAATGAATCAAAAATCACATAGTTAAGTACTCTATGGGTACGAAAAAAATATGAAAAAAACGTTTGTAATTCTCTTTGAAGTTCTGCGTGATATCGACCGAACGATAAATAAGGCACGCCGGCGAAGCAGCAAAACGGAGGCCAAAATGGCCTTGTACAATGTATCAAAAATCACACCGTTAAGTACTCTATGGGTACAAAAAATACGAAAAAAAAACGTTTGTAATTCTCTTTGAAGTACTGACGTGATATCGACCAGAACGATAAATAAGGCACGCCGGTGCAAACGGCAAGCAAAACGGAGGCCAGAATGGCCTTGTACAAGGAATCAAAATTCACACCGTTAAGTACTCTATGGGTACAAAAGTTACGAAAAAACGTTTGTAATTCTCTTTGAAATCTTGATGTGATATCGACGAATGATAAATAAGGCACGCCGGCACAAACGGCAAGCAAAACGTGGCCAAAATCACACCGTTAAGTACTCTATGGGTACAAAAATAATTACGAAAAAAAACATTTGTAATTCTCTTTGAAATCTTGATGTGATATCGACTAGAACGATAAATAACGCCGCCGGCGCAAACGGCAAGCAAAACGGAGGCCGAATGGCCTTGTACAAGGAATCAAAAATCACATCGTTAAGTACTCTATGGGTACAAAAAGAGTATGAAAAAAAGCTTTTGTAATTATCTTTGATATCTTGATGTGATATCGACCGAACGATAAATAAGACCTAGGCAAACGGCAACTAAAACGGAGGCGAATGGCCTTGTACAAGAATCAAAATCACACCGTTAAGTACTCTATGGGTACTGAAAAACGTTTGTAATTCTCTTTGAAGTACTGATGTGATATCGACCAGAACGATAAATAAGGCACGCCGGCGCAAACGGCAAGCAAAACGGAGGCCAGAATGGCCTTTTACATGGATTCAAAAATCACACAGTTAAGTACTCTATAGGTACGAAAAATGTACGAAAAAAAAACGTTTGTAATTCTCTTTGAAGTACTGACGTGATATCGACCAGAACGATAAATAAGGCACGCCGATGCAAACGGCAAGTAAAACGGAGGCCAGAATGGCCTTGTACAAGGAATCAAAATTCACACCGTTAAGTACTCTATGAGTACAAAAAAAGTTACGAAAAAAATTTTTGTAATTCTCTTTGAATTACTGATGTGATATCGACCAGAATGATAAATAAGGCACGCCGGCGCAAACGGAAAGCAAAACGGAGGCCAGAATCACACCGTGAAGTACTCTATGGGTACAAAAATAATTACGGAAAAAAACTTTTGTAATACTCTTTGAAGTACTGATGTGATATCGACCAGAACGATAAATAAGGCATGCCGGCGCAAACGGCAAGCAAAACGGAGGCCATAATGGCCATGTACAAGGAATCAAAAATCACATCGTTAAGTACTCTATGGGTACAAAAAAGAGAATGAAAAAAAACGTTTGTAATTATCTTTCAATGATATCGACCAGAACGATAAATAAGGCAGGGTGGCACAAACGGCAAGCAAAACGGAGACCAGAATTGCCTTGTACAAGGAATCAAAAATCACACCGTTAAGTACTCTATGGGTACAAAAAAGAGTACAAAATTTTTTTTGTAATTCTCTTTGAAGTACTGATGTGGTATCGACCATAACGATAAATAAGGTACGCCGGCGCAAACGGCAAGCAAAACGGAGGACAGAATGGCCTTGTACTAGGAATCAAAAATCACACCGTTAAGTACTCTATGGGTACAAAAAAGTACAAAAAACGTTTGTAATTCTCTTTGAAATCTTGATGTGATATCAATGCCAGATAACGATAAATAAGGCACGCCGGTATAAGCAGCAAACGGAAGCAAAGGAGGCCATAATGGCCTTGTACAATGAATAAAAAATAACACGTTAAGTACTCTATGGGTACAAAAAAAAGTCTGAAAAAAGCGTTTGTAATTCTCTTTGAAATCTTGATGTGATATTGACGAGCGATAAATAAGGCACGCCGCGGCAAAAGGCAAGACAAAGCGGAGGCGAATGGCCTTGTACAAGAATCAAAAATCACACGTTAAGTACTCTATGGTTACGAAAAAAGTTACGAAAAAAATTTGTAATTCTCTTTGAAATACTGATGTGGTATCGACCAGAACGATAAATAAGGTACGCCGGCGCAAACGGCAAGCAAAACGGAGGTCATAATGGCCTTGTACAAGGAATCAAAATTCACACCGTTAAGTACTATATGGGTACAAAAAACAGTACAAAAAAAACGTTTGTAATTCTCTTTGAAGTACTGATGTGATATTGACCAGAAAGATAAATAAGGCAAGCCGGCGCAAACGGCAATAAAAACGGTGGCCAGAATGGCCTTGTACAAGGAATCAAAAATCACACCGTTAAGTACTCTATGGGTACAAAAAAGAGTATGAAAAAAAAGTTTGTAATTCTCTTTGAAGTACTGATGTGCTATCGACCATAACGATAAATAAGGTACGCCGGCGCAAACGGCAAGCAAAACGGAGGTCAGAATGGCCTTGTACTAGGAATAAAAAATCACACCGTTAAGTACTCTATGGGTACAAAAAAGAGTACAAAAAAAACGTTTGTAATTCTCTTTGAAGTACTGATGTGATATCGACCAGAACGATAAATAAGGCACGCCGGCGCAAACGGCAAGCAAAACGGAGAATGGCCTTGTACAAGGAATCAAAATCACACAGTTAAGTACTCTATGGGTACGAAAAAAGTATGAAAAAAACGTTTGTAATTCTCTTTGAAGTTCTGACGTGATATCGACCAGAACGATAAATAAGGCACGCCGGCGGAAACGGCAAGCAAAACGGAGGCCAAAATGGCCTTGTACAATGTATCAAAAATCACACCGTTAAGTACTCTATGGGTACAAAAAAATACGAAAAAAAACGTTTGTAATTCTCTTTGAAGTACTGACGTGATATCGACCAGAACGATAAATAAGGCACGCCGGCGCAAACGGCAAGCAAAACGGAGGCCAGAATGGCCTTGTACAAGGAATCAAAATTCACACCGTTAAGTACTCTATGGGTACAAAAAAGTTACGAAAAAAAAACGTTTGTAATTCTCTTTGAAGTACTGATGTGATATCGACCAGAACGATAAATAAGGCACGCCGGCGCAAACGGCAAGCAAAACAGTGGCCAAAATCACACCGTTAAGTACTCTATGGGTACAAAAATAATTACAAAAAAAAACGTTTGTAATTCTCTTTGAAGTACTGATGTGATATCGACTAGAACGATAAATAAGGCACGCCGGCGCAAACGGCAAGCAAAACGGAGGCCAGAATGGCCTTGTACAAGGAATCAAAAATCACACCGTTAAGTACTCTATGGGTACAAAAAAGAGTACGAAAAAAAGCGTTTGTAATTCTCTTTGAAGTACTGATGTGATATCGACCAGAACGATAAATAAGGCACGCCGGCGCAAACGGCAAGCAAAACGGAGGCCAGAATGGCCTTGTACAAGGAATCAAAAATCACACAGTTAAGTACTCTATGGGTACGAAAAAAAGTACGAAAAAAAACGTTTGTAATTCTCTTTGAAGTACTGATGTGATATCGACCAGAACGATAAATAAGGCACGCCGGCGCAAACGGCAAGCAAAACGGAGGCCAGAATGGCCTTTTACATGGATTCAAAAATCACACAGTTAAGTACTCTATTGGTACGAAAAATGTACGAAAAAAAAACGTTTGTAATTCTCTTTGAAGTACTGACGTGATATCGACCAGAACGATAAATAAGGCACGCCGGTGCAAACGGCAAGTAAAACGGAGGCCAGAATGGCCTTGTACAAGGAATCAAAATTCACACCGTTAAGTACTCTATGAGTACAAAAAAAGTTACGAAAAAAAAAAGTTTGTAATTCTCTTTGAATTACAGATGTGATATCGACCAGAATGATAAATAAGGCACGCCGGCGCAAACGGAAAGCAAAACGGAGGCCAGAATCACACCGTGAAGTACTCTATGGGTACAAAAATAATTACGGAAAAAAACTTTTGTAATACTCTTTGAAGTACTGATGTGATATCGACCAGAACGATAAATAAGGCATGCCGGCGCAAACGGCAAGCAAAACGGAGGCCATAATGGCCATGTACAAGGAATCAAAAATCACATCGTTAAGTACTCTATGGGTACAAAAAAGAGAACGAAAAAAAACGTTTGTAATTATCTTTGAATGATATCGACCAGAACGATAAATAAGGCAGGGTGGCACAAACGGCAAGCAAAACGGAGACCAGAATTGCCTTGTACAAGGAATCAAAAATCACACCGTTAAGTACTCTTTGGGTACAAAAAAGAGTACAAAAAAAATTTTGTAATTCTCTTTGAAGTACTGATGTGGTATCGACCATAACGATAAATAAGGTACGCCGGCGCAAACGGCAAGCAAAACGGAGGACAGAATGGCCTTGTACTAGGAATCAAAAATCACACCGTTAAGTACTCTATGGTTACAAAAAAGAGTACGAAAAAAAACGTTTGTAATTCTATTTGAAGTACTGATGTGATATCGACCAGAACAATAAATAAGGCACGCCGGCGTAAACGGCAAGCAAAACGGAGGCCATAATGGCCTTGTACAATGAATCAAAAATAACACAGTTAAGTACTCTATGGGTACAAAAAAATATGAAAAAAACGTTTGTAATTCTCTTTGAAATCTTGATGTGATATCGACGAGCGATAAATAAGGCACGCCGGTATAAGCGCAAAGCAAAAGCGGAGGCGAATGGCCTTGTACAAGAATCAAAAATCACAGTTAAGTACTCTATGGTTACGAAAAAAGTACTGAAAAAAACGTTTGTAATTCTCTTTGAAATCTTGATGTGATATCGACGAAGCGATAAATAAGGTGCGCCGGCGCAAACGGCAAGCAAAACGGAGGTCATAATGGCCTTGTACAAGGAATCAAAATTCACACCGTTAAGTACTCTATGGGTACAAAAAAATACAAAAAAACGTTTGTAATTCTCTTTGAAATCTTGATGTGATATCGACCGAACGATAAATAAGGCACGCCGGCAAACGGCAAGAAAAGCGGAGGCGAATGGCCTTGTACAAGAATCAAAAATCACACCGTTAAGTACTCTATGGGTACAAAAAAAGTATGAAAAAAGTTTGTAATTCTCTTTGAAGTACTGATGTGATATCGACCAGAACGATAAATAAGGCACGCCGGCGCAAACGGCAAGCAAAACGGAGGCCAGAATGGCCTTGTACAAGGAATCAAAATCACACCGTTAAGTACTCTATGGGTACGAAAAAAAGTACGAAAAAAAACGTTTGTAATTCTCTTTGAAGTACTGATGTGATATCGACCAGAACGATAAATAAGGCACGCCGGCGCAAACGGCAAGCAAAACGGAGGCCAGAATGGCCTTGTACAAGAAATCAAAAATCACATAGTTAAGTACTCTATGGGTACGAAAAAAAGTACGAAAAAAAATGTTTGTAATTCTCTTTGAAGTACTGATGTGATATCGACCAGAACGATAAATAAGGCACGCCGGCGCAAACGGCAAGCAAAACGGAGGCCAAAATGGCCTTGTACAAGGTATCAAAAATCACACCGTTAAGTACTCTATGGGTACAAAAAAATACGAAAAAAAACGTTTGTAATTCTCTTTGAAGTACTGACGTGATATCGACCAGAACGATAAATAAGGCACGCCGGTGCAAACGGCAAGCAAAACGGAGGCCAGAATGGCCTTGTACAAGGAATCAAAATTCACACCGTTAAGTACTCTATGGGTACAAAAAGTTACGAAAAAAAAACGTTTGTAATTCTCTTTGAAGTACTGATGTGATATCGACCAGAATGATAAATAAGGCACACCGGCGCAAACGGCAAGCAAAACAGTGGCCAAAATCACACCGTTAAGTACTCTATGGGTACAAAAATAATTACGAAAAAAAACATTTGTAATTCTCTTTGAAGTACTGATGTGATATCGACTAGAACGATAAATAACGCTCGCCGGCGCAAACGGCAAGCAAAACGGAGGCCAGAATGGCCTTGTACAAGGAATCAAAAATCACATCGTTAAGTACTCTATGGGTACAAAAAAGAGTACGAAAAAAAAAGCTTTTGTAATTATCTTTGATATACTGATGTGATATCGACCAGAACGATAAATAAGGCACGCTGGCGCAAACGGCAACTAAAACGGAGGCCAGAATGGCCTTGTACAAGGAATCAAAAATCACACAGTTAAGTACTCTATGGGTACAAAACAGAGTACGAAAAAAACGTTTGTAATTCTCTTTGAAGTACGATAAATAAGGCACGCCGGCGCAAACGGCAAGCAAAACGGAGGCCATAATGGCCTTGTACAATGAATCAAAAATCACATAGTTAAGTACTCAATGGGTACGAAAAAAACGTTAGTAATTCTCTTTGAAGTTCTGACGTGATATCGACCAGAACGATAAATAAGGCACGCCGGCGCAAACGGTAATCAAAACGGAGGCCAAAATGGCCTTGTACAAGGTATCAAAAATCACACTGTTAAGTACTCTATGGGTACAAAAAAAATACGGAAAAAAACGTTTGTAATTCTCTTTGAAGTACTGACGTGACATCGACCAGAACGATAAATAAGGCACGCCGGTGCAAACGGCAAGCAAACCGGAGGCCAGAATGGCCTTGTACAAGGAATCAAAATTCACACCGTTAAGTACTCAATGGGTACAAAAAAAGTTACGAAAAAAAATGTTTGTAATTCTCTTTGAAGTACTGATGTGATATCGATCTGAATGATAAATAAGGCCCGCCGGCGCAAACGGCAAGCAAAACAGAGGCTAGAATCACACCGTTAAGTACTCTATGGGTACAAAAATAATTACGAAAAAAAACATTTGTAATTCTCTTTGAAGTACTGATGTGATATCGACTAGAACGATAAATAAGGCACGCCGGCGCAAACGGCAAGCAAAACGGAGGCCAGAATGGCCTTGTACAAGAAATCAAAAATCACATCGTTAAGTACTCTATGGGTACAAAAAAAGTGTACGAAAAAAAACGTTTGTAATTATCTTTGATGTACTGATGTGATATCGACCAGAACGATAAATAAGGCATGCCGGCGCAAACGGCAACTAAAACGGAGGCCAGAATGTCCATGTACAAGGAACCAAAAATCACACCGTTAATTACTCTATGGGTACAAAAAAGTGTACAAAAAAAACATGTGTACTTCTCTTTGAATGATATCGACCAGAACGATAAATCACACCGTTAAGTACTCTATGGGTACAAAAAAGAGTACGAAAAAATCATTTTGTAATTCTCTTTGAAGTACTGATGTGATATCGACAAGATCGATAAATAAGGCACGCCGACGCAAACGGCAAGCAAAACGGAGGCCAGAATGGCCTTGTACAAGGAATCAAAAATCACACCGTTAAGTACTCTATGGTACAAAAAAGAGTACGAAAAAAAACGTTTGTAATTCTCTTTGAAGTACTGATGTGATATCGACCAGAACGATAAATAAGGCATGCCGGCTCAAACGGCAAGCAAAACGGAGGCCAGAATGGCCTTTTTACTAGGAATCAAAAATCACACAGTTAAGTACTCTATGGGTACAAAAAAAGTTACAAAAAAAAACGTTTGTAATTCTCTTTGAAGTACCGATGTGATATCGACCAGAAAGATAAATAACGCATGCCGGCGCAAACGGCAATAAAACGGATGCCGGAATGGCCTTGTACAAGGACTCAAAAATCACACCGTTAAGTACTCTATGGGTACAAAAAAGAGTACGGAAAAAAACGTTTGTAATTCTCTTTGAAATACTGATGTGATATCGACCAGAACGATAAATAAGGCACGCCGGCGCAAACGGCAAGCAAATCGGAGGCCACAATGGCCTTTTACTAGGAATCAAAAATCACACAGTTAAGTACTCTATGGGTATGAAAAAAAGTACGAAAAAAAAACGTTTGTAATTCTCTTTGAAGTCCTGATAAGATATCGACCAGAACGATAAATAAGGCACGTCGGCGCAAACGGCAAGCAAAACGGAGGCCAAAATCACACCGTTAAGTACTCTATGGGTACAAAAATAAGTACGAAACAAAACGTTTGTAATTCTCATTGAAGTACTGATGTGATATTGACCAAAACAATAAATAAGGCACGCCGGCGCAAATGGCAAGAAAAACGGAGGCCAGAATGGCCTTGTACAAGGTATCAAAAATCACACCGTTAAGTACTCTATGGGTACAAAAAAGAGTACGAAAAAAAAACGTTTGTAATTCTCTTTGAATTACTGACGTGATATCGACCAGAACGATAAATAAGGCACGCCGATGCAAACGGCAAGCAAAACGGAGGCCAGAATGGCGTTGTACAAGGAATCAAAATTCACACCGTTAAGTACTCTAAGTACAAAAAAAGTTACGAAAAAAAATGTTTGTAATTCTCTTTGAAGTACTGATGTGATATCGACCAGAATGATAAATAAGGCACGCCGGCGCAAACGGCAAGCAAAACGGAGGCCAGAATCACACCGTTAAGTACTCTATGGGTAAAAAAATAATTACGAAAAAAACTTTTGTAATTCTCTTTGAAGTACTGATGTGATATCAACTAGAACAATAAATAAGGCACGCCGGCGCAAACGGCAAGCAAAACGGAGGCCAGAATAGCCTTGTACAAGGAATCAAAAATCACATCGTTAAGTACTCTATGGGTACGAAAAAGAGTACGAAAAAAAACGTTTGAAATTATCTTTGAATGATATCGACCAGAACGATAAATAAGGCACGGTGGCACAAACGGCAAGCAAAACATAGACCAGAATGGCCTTGTACAAGGAATCAAAAATCACACTGTTAAGTACTCTATTGGTACAAAAAAGAGTACGAAAAAAAACATTTTGTAATTCTCTTTGAAGTACTGGTGTGATATCAACCAGAACGATAAATAAGGCATGCAGGCGTAAACGGCAAGCAAAACGGAGGCCAGAATGGCCTTGTACAAGTAATAAAAAATCACACCGTTAAGTACTCTATGGTACAAAAAAGAGTACGAAAAAAACGTTTGTAATTCTCTTTGAAGTACTGATGTGATATCGACCAGAACGATAAATAAGGCACGCCGGCACAAACGGGAAGCAAAACGGAGGCCAGAATGGCCTTTTACTAGGAATCAAAAATCACACAGTTAAGTACTCTGTGGGTACAAAAAAAGTTACCAAAAAAAAAATGTTTGTAATTCTCTTTGAAATACTGATGTGATATTGACAAGAAAGATAAATAAGGCATGCCGGCACAAACGGCAATAAAAACGGATGCCAGAATGGCCTTGTACAAGGAATCAAAAATCACACCGTTAAGTACTCCATGGGTACAAAAAAGAGTACAAAAAAACGTTTGTAATTCTCTTTGAAGTACTGATGTGATATCGACCAGAACGATAAATAAGGCATGCCGGCGCAAACGGCAAGCAAAACGGAGGCCAGAATGGCCTTGTACTAGGAATCAAAAATCACACCGTTAAGTACTCTATGGGTACAAAAAAGAGTACAAATTTTTTTTTGTAATTCTCTTTGAAGTACTGATGTGGTATCGACCATAACGATAAATAAGGTACGCCGGCGCAAACGGCAAGCAAAACGGAGGTCAGAATGGCCTTGTACTAGGAATCAAAAATCACACCATTAAGTACTCTATGTGTACAAAAAAGTGTACGAAAAAAAATGTTTGTAATTCTCTTTGAAGTACTGATGTGATATCGACCAGAACGATAAATAAGGCACGCCGGCGCAAACGGCGAGCAAAACGGAGGACATAATGGCCTTGTACAATGAATCAAAAATCACACAGTTAAGTACTCTATGGTTACGAAAAAAAGTACGAAAAAAACGTTTGTAATTCTCTTTGAAGTACTGATGTGATATCGACCAGAATGATAAATAAGGCACGCCGGCGCAAACGGCAAGCAAAACGGAGACCAGAATGGCCTTTTACAAGTAATCAAAAATCACACCGTTAAGTACTCTATGGGTACAAAAATAATTACGAAAAAAAACGTTTGTAATTCTCTTTGAAGTACTGATGTGATATCGATCAGAACGATAAATAAGGCACGCCGGCGCAAACGGAAATAAAAACAGAGGCCAGAATGGCCTAGTACATGGAATGAAAAATCACACCGTTAAGTACTCTATGGGTACAAAAAAGGGTACGAAAAAAAAAATGTTTGTAATTCTCTATGAAGTACTGATGTGATATCGACCAGAACGAAAAATAAGGCACGCCGGCGCAAACGGCAAGCAAAACGGAGGCCATAATGGCCTTGTACATTGAATCAAAAATCACACAGTTAAGTACTCTATGGGTACGAAAAAGAATGTTTGTAATTCTCTTTGGAGTACTGATGTGATATCGAAAAGAACGATAAATAAGGCACGCCGGCACAAACGGCAAGCAAAACGGAGGCCAGAATGGCCTTGGACATGGAATCAAAAATCACACAGTTAAGTACTCTATGGGTACGAAAAAAACGTTTGTAATTCTCTTTGAAGTACTGATGTGGTATCGACCAGAACGATAAATAAGGTACGCCGGCGCAAACGGCAAGCAAAACTGAGGTCAGAATGGCCTTGTACAAGGAATGAAAAATCACACCGTTAAGTACTCTATGGGTACAAAAAGAGTATGAAATTTTTTGTAATTCTCTTTGAAATCTTGATGTGATATCGACGAACGATAAATAAGGCACGCCGAAACGGCAGCAAGCAAAACGGAGGCCAGATTGGCCTTGTACTAGGAATCAAAAATCACACCGTTAAGTACTCTATGGGTACAAAAAAAGTACGAAAAAAACGTATGTAATTCTCTTTGAAGTACTGATGTGATTTCGACCAGAACGATAAATAAGGCACGCAGGCGCAAACGGCAAGCAAAACGGAGGCCATAATGGCCTTGTACAATGAATCAAAAATCACAAAGTTATGTACTCTATGGGTACGAAAGAAAGTACGAAAAAAAATTTGTAATTCTCTTTGAAGTACTGATGTGATATCGACCAGAACGATAAATAAGGCACGCCGGCGCAAACGGCAAGCAAAACGGAGGCCAGAATGGCCTTGTACAAGGAATCAAAAATCACACAGTTAAGTACTCTATGGGTACGAAAAAAAGTTCGAAAAAAACATTTGTAATTCTCTTTGAAGTACTGATGTGGTATCGAGAAGAACGATAAATAAGGTACGCCGGCGCAAACGGCAAGCAAAACGGAGGTAAGAAAGGCCTTGTACGAGGAATCAAAAATCACACCGTTAAGTACTCCATGGGTACAAAAAAGAGTACAAAAAAACGTTTGTAATTCTCTTTGAAGTACTGATGTGATATCGACCGGAACGATAAATAAGGCATGCCGGCGCAAACGGCAAGCAAAACGGAGGCCAGAATGGCCTTGTACTAGGAATCAAAAATCACACCGTTAAGTACTCTATGGGTACAAAAAAGAGTACAATTTTTTTTTTGTAATTCTCTTTGAAGTACTGATGTGGTATCGACCATAACGATAAATAAGGTACGCCGGCGAAAACGGCAAGCAAAACGGAGGTCAGAATGGCCTTGTACTAGGAATCAAAAATCACACCATTAAGTACTCTATGTGTACAAAAAAGTGTACGAAAAAAAATGTTTGTAATTCTCTTTGAAGTACTGATGTGATATCGACCAGAACGATAAATAAGGCACGCCGGCGCAAACGGCGAGCAAAACGGAGGACATAATGGCCTTGTACAATGAATCAAAAATCACACAGTTAAGTACTCTATGGTTACGAAAAAAAGTATGAAAAAAACGTTTGTAATTCTCTTTGAAGTACTGATGTGATATCGACCAGAATGATAAATAAGGCACGCCGGCGCAAACGGCAAGCAAAACGGAGACCAGAATGGCCTTTTACAAGTAATCAAAAATCACACCGTTAAGTACTCTATGGGTACAAAAATAATTACGAAAAAAAACGTTTGTAATTCTCTTTGAAGTACTGATGTGATATCGATCAGAACGATAAATAAGGCACGCCGGCGCAAACGGAAATAAAAACAGAGGCCAGAATGGCCTTGTACATGGAATGAAAAATCACACCGTTAAGTACTCTATGGGTACAAAAAAGGGTACGAAAAAAAAAATGTTTGTAATTCTCTATGAAGTACTGATGTGATATCGACCAAAACGAAAAATAAGGCACGCCGGCGCAAACTACAAGCAAAACGGAGGCCATAATGGCCTTGTACATTGAATCAAAAATCACACAGTTAAGTACTCTATGGGTACGAAAAAGAACGTTTGTAATTCTCTTTGGAGTACTGATGTGATATCGAAAAGAACGATAAATAAGGCACGCCGGCACAAACGGCAAGCAAAACGGAGGCCAGAATGGCCTTGGACATGGAATCAAAAATCACACAGTTAAGTACTCTATGGGTACGAAAAAAACGTTTGTAATTCTCTTTGAAGTACTGATGTGGTATCGACCAGAACGATAAATAAGGTACGCCGGCGCAAACGGCAAGCAAAACTGAGGTCAGAATGGCCTTGTACAAGGAATCAAAAATCACACCGTTAAGTACTCTATGGGTACAAAAAAGAGTATGAATTTTTTTTTGTAATTCTCTTTGAAGTACTGATGTGATATCGACCAGAACGATAAATAAGGCACGCCGGCGCAAACGGCAAGCAAAACGGAGGCCAGATTGGCCTTGTACTAGGAATCAAAAATCACACCGTTAAGTACTCTATGGGTACAAAAAAGAGTACGAAAAAAACGTATGTAATTCTCTTTGAAGTACTGATGTGATTTCGACCTGAACGATAAATAAGGCACGCAGGCGCAAACGGCAAGCAAAACGGAGGCCATAATGGCCTTGTACAATGAATCAAAAATCACAAAGTTATGTACTCTATGGGTACGAAAGAAAGTACGAAAAAAAACGTTTGTAATTCTCTTTGAAGTACTGATGTGATATCGACCAGAACGATAAATAAGGCACGCGCACAAACGGCAACAAAACGGAGGCGAATGGCCTTGTACAAGGAATCAAAAATCACACGGTTAAGTACTCTATGGGTACGAAAAAAGTTCGAAAAAAACATTTGTAATTCTCTTTGAAATCTTGATGTGGTATCGAGAACGATAAATAAAGACGCAAAACGGCAAGCAAAAGGAGGTAAGAAAGGCCTTGTACGAGGAATCAAAAATCACACCGTTAAGTACTCTATGGGTACAAAAAAGTCTGAAAAAAAGTTTGTAATTCTCTTTGAAATCTTGATGTGATATCGACGAACGATAAATAAGGCACGCCAGCATAAGCGGCAGCAAAACGGAGGCCGAATGGCCTTGTACTAGGAATCAAAATCACACCGTTAAGTACTCTATGGGTACAAAAAGAGTCTGAAAAAAAGTTTGTAATTATCTTTGAAATCTTGATGTGGTATCGACGAGCGATAAATAGATGCGCGGTATAAACGGCAAGCAAAAGCGGAGGTCGAATGGCCTAGTACAAGGAATCAAAATTCACGCTAAGTACTCTATGGGTACGAAAGAAAGTACGAAAAAAACATTTGTAATTCTCTTTGAAGTACTGATGTGATATCGACCAGAACGATAAATAAGGCACGCCGGCGCAAACGGCAAGCAAAACGGGGGCCAAAATGGCTTTGTACATGGAATCAAAAATCACACAGTAAAATAATATATGGGTACGAAAAAACGTACGAAAAAAATGTTTGTAATTCTCTTTGAAGTACTGATGTGATATCGATCAGAACGATAAATAAGGCACGCCGGCTTAAACGGAATGCAAAACGGAGGCCAGAATCACACCGTTAAGTACTCTATGGGTACAAAAATAAGTACAAAATAAACATTTGTGATTCTCTTTGAAATACTGATGTGATATCGACCAGAACGATAAATAAGGCACGCCGGCGCAAACGGCAAGCAAAACGGAGGCCAGAATGGCCTTGTACAAGGAATCAAAAATCACACAGTTAAGTACTCTATGGGTATGAAAAAAGACGTTTGTAATTCTCTTTGAAGTACTGATGTGGTATCGACCAGAACGATAAATAAGGTACGCCGGCGCAAACGGAAAGCAAAACGGAGGTCAGAAGAGCCTTGTACAAGGAATCAAAAATCACACCGTTAAGTACTCTATGGGTACAAAAAAGAGTACGAAAAAAAATGTTTGTAATTCTCTTTGAATCTTGATGTGATATCGACGAACGATAAATAAGGCATTCCGGCAAAACGGCAAGCAAATCGGAGGCGAATGGCCTTGTACAAGGAATCAAAAATCTCACGAGTACTCTATGGGTACGAAAAAAGTACTGAAAAAAACATTTGTAATTCTCTTTGAAATCTTGATGTGGTATCGACCGAACGACAAATAAGGTACGCCTGAGCAACGGCAAGCAAAACGGAGGTCGAATGGCCTTGTACAAAGAATCAAAAATCACACCGTTAAGTACTCTATGGGTACATAAAAGAGTCTGAAAAAAACGTTTGTAATTCTCTTTGAAATCGATGTTATATTGACCAGAACGATAAATAAGGCACGCCGGCACAAACGGCAAGCAAACCGGAGGCCAGAATGGCCTTGTACAAGGAATCAAAAATCACACAGTTAAGTACTCTATAGGTACGAAAAAAAAGTACGAAAAAAAACGTTTGTGATTTTCTTTGAAGTACTGATGTGATGTCGAACAGAACGATAAATAAAACACGCCGGCGCAAACGGCAAGCAAAACGGAGGCCAGAATGGCCTTGTAAAAGTAATAAAAAGTCACACAGTTGAGTACTTTATGGGTACGAAAAAAGTACGAAAAAAAACGTTTGTAATTCTCTTTGAAGTACTGATGTGGTATCGACCAGAACGATAAATAATGTACGCCGGCGCAAACGGCAAGCAAAACAGAGGTCAGAATAGCCTTGTACAAGGAATCAAAAATCACACCGTTAAGTACTCTATGGGTACAAAACAAAGTACGAAAAAACACGTTTGTAATTCTCATTGAAGTACTGATGTGTTATCGACCAGAACGATAAATAAGGCACGCCGGCGCAAACGGCAAGCAAAACGGAGGCCAGAATGGCCTTGTACAAGGAATCAAATATCACACCGTTAAGTACTCTATGGTGAAAAAGTACGAAAAAAACATTTGTAATTCTCTTTGAACTCTGATGTGATATCGACGAGCGATAAATAAGGCACGCCGCACAAATGGCAGCAAAACGGAGGCGAATGGCCTTGTACAAGAATCAAAAATCACAGCTAAGTACTCTATGGGTACGAAAAAAAGTACTGAAAAAACGTTTGTAATTATCTTTGAAATCTTGATGTGATATCGACCAAAACGATAAATAGCACGCCGCGCAAACGGCAAGCAAAACGGTGGCCAAAATGGCCTTGTACAAGGAATCAAAAATCACACGTTAAGTACTCTATGGGTACGAAAGAAAGTCTGAAAAAAACATTGGTAATTCTCTTTGAAACGGATGTGATATCGACGGAACGATAAATAAGGCACGCGGCGCAAATGGCAGCAAAACGGAGGCCGAATGGCCTTGTACAAGGAATCAAAAATCACACGTTAATTACTCTATGGGTACGAGAGAAAGTACGAAAAAAATGTTTGTAATTCTCATTGAAGTACTGATGTGTTATCGACCAGAACGATAAATAAGGCACGCCGGCGCAAACGGCAAGCAAAACGGAGGCCAGAATGGCCTTGTACAAGGAATCAAAAATCACACCGTTAAATACTCTACGGGTACAAAACAAAGTACGAAAAAAAACGTTTGTAATTCTCATTGAAGTAGTGATGTGTTATCGACCAGAACGATAACTAAGGCCCGCCGGCGCAAACGGCAAGTAAAACGGAGGCCAGAATGGCCTTGTATAAGGAATCAAAAATCACACCGTTAAGTACTCTATGGGTACAAAAAAGAGTACGAAAAAAAACGTTTGTAATTCTCTTTGAAGTATTGATGTGAAATCGAACATAACAATAAATAAGGCACGCCGGCGCAAACGGCAAGCAAAACGGATGCCAGAATGGCCTTGTTCAAGGATTCAAAAATCACACCGTTAAGTACTCTATAGGTACAGAAAAGAGTTCGAAAAAACGTTTGTAATTCTCTTTGAAGTACTGCTGTGATATCGACCAGAACGATAAATAAGGCACGCCGGCGCAAACGGCAAGCAAAACGGAGGCCAGAATGGCCTTGTACCAGGAATCAAAAATCACATAGTTAAGTACTCTATGGGTACGAAAAAAAAGTACGAAAAAAAATGTTTGTAATTCATAAGCCTACCTAAGAGTTTCATATTGGTATTTCCTTTTTACACGTTTTAATTAAACTAAGCGAGTAACGTAGCCATAGCCATACCTACTGAGATAATAAATTCTATTAAGTTAACCTAACCATAAAGACATGGCTATCTAACGGATGAACAGAGGGCTCGGTCGACCGAATAGCTGGGCTCGGTCGACCGAATGGTCTTTTTCCCCCAGATTACATCCCTGGACGTATCTCTCAGCGTTTCATCATACACAACGGATTAAACAGTAATTCGTAAAGCATTCACATAAAGTAACATAGATACGCATTAATTAAACAATGCAAATTCATGAATAAATACTAAGTGTATGACGTAGGTTATGGGATCCTCATAGACAAGGTGTCGCCACATCCCTAACGTCATAGCCTAGATCTACATAATCTAGCTATGAATTAACTAACTCAAACAAAAAAGCATAATTGGGAGGGATTAATTACTTAAAAGAAAGAAACAGAAAATAAAGGCTTACATAATGCAGCCCTTAAATTGCTGGAAACACCCTCAATAAACTACATTGAATCAAGATATGAATAGAGTGATTTTATTGAATGATATTCTAAGGTATATGTTGGTGTGTATTACAATTCTCGTAGCTGCTTGCTTATATAGAGGTTTTTGCCGACTTAGGGTGGTTCTAGAAGATAAGCACGATATAAGCCGGAAACCGACCCAAACCTAAGGCTCGGTCAACCGAAGAGCTGCACTCGGTCGACCGAAGCTATAGGCTCGGTCGACCGAACCTAAGTTTGCATGTTTAACACGTTTTCTTCGTCTAGCTTGTTCCCCACTGCACGCTTGCATGTTGATCCGATTAATCTTCCACTTAATGCTCAGATTTTCTTCCTTCCTTATCTTGATATAATTGATTGAATGACATTAATCCTCTCGATTTGTTGTGATCTGCAAAATCAATAATTATCGCACAATAAATCGGCTTTAAATAATAAAAACAGCTAAATACCAAATATCATATTAATAATCACTTAACATTAAATAATAAATATAAACATGTGATTTAATATGAAATATATATTATTAATCTCGATTTAAGGTCGACGTTGATGACTTTTACGGGTATAATTTGACCGTCATCAACTACCCCCCACTTAGACTTTGATCGTCCCGAACAAAGCATCAATAAGTCATTCCCCAAGACAACATTTTCTATGGTCAAATCATACTTACACAAGAAACTCAAGTCAACTCATACTAGTCATGCTCATAAGATATCCATTATTCACTACTGACTATGAATCGAAGTGATGTGTGCATGTGCATTTAGTTTTATATATTCGTGGCAAGATTAGAGTTTATGCTAACTTCACAGTCTCAACCTACCAACCTCAGCATTCATACTTCTCAAGCCTTTAAATTTTTGAAGCACTAGAGCAATAAGCAAGAGCGTATCTATAGGGTTTTTGGACTTGGAGACCGAGTACTACTCAAAGCCTCTTAAAGAGTTGAATATTCTTTTCATATCTTCATATTTTTCAAATACTATAAATCTCAAGGAAGAAAACTTTTTAAAGTATCCCCCTATCTTAGATCAAATATAGCATCGAATATTACCACAAGCGCGGGGCTACTTTGGTAATGTTACTACAAGCCCAGTATCTAACATTTTGCTAAAACACAGGTACGTCTCAAGCTTATTACTCCGCTTTTGTTGGCAAGAAGATAAGAAGACATCAGCCAATAAGTATCGACACTAAGTCTACATAACCAATCATCTATGCAATGTACACATAATTTCTTCAGTTATTATGATTTGCACGGTATACTCGATTCACAGATTGAGTAATTGATTAATAAATAACTACTTGCAAAAACGGGCATGAATATCCTTAAATTTACTTAACATAAGTATAAAATGATCACGTACTCATGAAACTTGGTTCCTTTCCTATCAATTCTTAGCTAGGAACTCACAATTCTAAGGGTACAAGATAAATAATATGGTATGTATTCAAATTTTCAAATTTTCAATTTTTCTACCGTTTCATTCAAATAACAACATAGCTAAGTCTCCTACCCCCCACTTAAACATGGCATTGTCCTCAATGACAAAAATAAATGAGAATTTAAGAAAAAGACTTAGCTCTGGAAACGGCTCTCAAGTAAAGGAACAATATCGGAGTGAATGCAACACGTTGTGGAGAAGCAAGTGAAAACCTGTATAAGCAGACAAACTCCACGAAACCGTTAATAACACCATGTCTATGGAAGTGATAGAATAATGTGCCAGTAATTAGGTATGAATACCGAAAAACATTTTAAGCCACTTTATTGTATGCAACCAAAGAGAAGAAAAATACAAAATAGAAAGATAAATAAACAAGCAACTAAAGATGGTAGTCTTCATCTAAAAACCGGGTGGATAAGACAAAGATCAAAATGCATAACCCCATGTGGGAAAACACGAGGTGGACTGGCTCACTATGTAATCAGTCCAGTATAAAAGAGAAACTAAGTACGGTATAACAGATTCAATGCGACCTATAGGCTAAAGATAAAATCAAATACTTACCGCAGAAACTTCTCGCTTGCATTGGATATCAACAACTTAGGGAGATGTAGCTACTCCTTGAAATTACTAATAACCCAATGTATCACGTAAAAGTCATAACCGTCATCAACAAGGTCGGATCGGTGTGATAGTTCAGAACAAAACTTATCATCTATAAATGCCGGAATAGACGGAAAAAATGTGAAATTTAAAACTTCCGGTAGAAAGATAAGTTGTACTTTGATCGAACCAAAAACCTTTAAAATCTAGCTAGGTTCAGAGCTACACTTACCCCAACTAGGATCATGAAAATCAAAATGATAAAAAATAATCAATAAAACTTAGCAATATTTCAAATTCCACAACACAAAGGTATTTTGTAAACAAAATGGAGGTTGAGAGTATGATGGGTTTAGAAAAAGATACACATAAGGATGGGAAGAAAAGATAAAGGGTGGGTAAGAAATTGTGTTTTTGGGATTGAGAATTGTTTAAAGGATTGGGATTGGGTGGGAGAGTGAAACAGATGGAAAGAAAGAGAGGCGATGAAAGAATGGTTAGAAATGTGAACTGTTGGGGTAGATTGGTGAGAGGATCGAAAAGTTTGAAGGTGTAAAAGTGTAAAAGGAAAGGTAAGGATAATTGCAGAATGAATTGCACATCACTTTGGATTTTCACTTGGATCACCATACTAAAAGGTTTTGGAAGTTGACCAAAATTGTTCTTGTTCGCACCAATCATTCTCTGTTACATTTTCAATAATTCTCAAGCTCTCTTAATGCTTCCATCTTAAGATTGATTGCTAAATTTCCTTTTCTTTAGCAATTTCTCGACTCTCCTAAGAAACTCTAATTCACGTGGCCTATATTGAGTAAAAAAGTTTTGCACATCCTTAGCCCAACGGCCATCGGAACACGGCAAAATAAAAAACCTCAACATATGTCACGTTACTTTTATTTGACTCAAAGAAAGAAAAACCTAAAATCCTAAAAAGAAATCCTAAGGGTTTTAAAGAAGTAGTTCTGAGTTTAAAGTCCTCAGCTCGACTTTCCAAAAATTATCCGTGTCAGTCATTATTCTTGGATCACGAGATATTGACCCCTCTGAGCACTATAAGAGGTGGGCCCATCGCTGTTGCGGATTAATACCCTTCCCTTGGTTGTGAGACCTAGGAAACGACATTTATCCATACCATTTATCCAAAGCTCTTACCTCGGCTCTCGTTTTAGGAATTAGTGAATTCTAAGAAACTCGGTTAAAATTACGGTTACTAATTACGGTTTTGGCCTTGACAATAAGAAACAATGAATCAAAGTACTCCGAATAAGGTCGGTTATGTAGGCAAGCCTACGCCGTCTTATTCGTTGGAACATATGTGACAGTTCAGGCCAATCCGTCAAGATAAGCCCCGTTTAGCCCGAAGGCTTATCGGCTATGCTATGTCTTGTCGAACTGCTGTAACGTACATCACACGTGGAGGGGAGTCGATTGAGCCGAGGCTCGGTTAAACTCGCCCAGCCATGGTTAGACCATTTTCGAACCAATGTACTAAGAGTCTCCGATTTCTAAATTGTCACCCAAAGCGTAATCTCGTTTCTGTTTAAGGTGGGTTCACCGAGAAGCCATCACCATAAAACTCAACGAAAGCAGAAGATGGTGTTCTCTCAAAACTCAACGTCTTCTTTAGGTTGGGAATGCTTAAACTACACAATTTGTTGCTCCCATGGCCAGTAGAAGCAATCTCATGCATAGGACAAAGAGATTTTAACAGAACTACGAGGAACTCTTTATTCACTGCTTCCTTTCAACGACTACATGTTTCCTTACACCCTCTAGATGAGACAGATATGGGGCAAAACCATCGACACTAATAAAATTATTCTTACAAACCAACTCCGGGCTAAGATTCATACTAAGGTTCATGTATAGGCTAACTTATGCTCAAAAAACCAAAAGGTAGTAAAACATAAGCAAAAAAGGTAGTACCTTGCCTTCAACATTGTACCACAAAGAATTTAAGCCATAAATTTTTTCGGAGCCATCTTTGTGCTTTAATGGTATTGCTTCCATCGCTTTTCCCATCTTAGATTCGTAGCTCCACATGTTTGCTGGGTTATTTTCTCAGCGCCCGCGAAAAATTATTGACTTGGATTATTGCTTCCCTGGTTTCTGCAAACAGAAGAAAAACAAAACAGACCGTAGACTGATTTTAACATGGTTTCCCATGCTGCTATCAGACTTACGGATTAAACATACGGGGATAAACAGACACGCGAAATTCCAGACTCGAAAACACAAATCAGAAACCGTGTAAACAGAACAGAACAAGAACAAAACAAAACAAAACAAAACAAAAATTCTAAATTCTCGGTCGACAGAATGAGGTCTCTCGGTCGACCGAATAAATATTTTTTATTTTTATTTTTATTTTAAGAATCTGGAATTTTCAGACAGAGCAGACAACCAGAGGGACTCAAAAACGTAAAAACAGACTCTAAAACAGAAAACTTGACATGAATAAGAAAATTATTTATATATAAAATTGACCGTTGGTTCCCTGGCAACGGCGCCAAAAACTTGATCGGGGTCAATCAGGTAATAATATACTTGACCACCATAAACCAATACTAGCAAGAGGACTAGGCCCATCGTAGTATAGCTATAGTGAATCAAGGTCGATCCCACAGGGAACCAATTGTGGATCATTTCATAAATAAACAATTAATTATACATGTCAAGGACATAAAGGCGGTCTACGACCAACATAGGACAAGAAAAGTAAAGACACGACTCGACACAACGTAATTAACCTCCCCAATTATAGTCTTTATCGTTTGGACCTAGATAATTTATATAATAAACTGAACTTATTAACTGTCAATCCGTTTGTATCTATCTTAGATTTGCTACGGGAGTCATCCTCTTTAACTTGACTTAGCACCGGTTAGGTTGCTAGATCACTGTGCTACATTACGCGACTTCACCTTTTGGCTATCCATCTCATATAACTTGCACGCTTACGATACTAAGGATGCCGATATTAATCGTACACCTCGTCTAGGCAACATTCCTATGGTTAGGCGTACTTATACTTCCTAAACGATTACTCAAGCTCTCGTCCAACTAGCAATTACCAAGTTATAGTCTCATGCTAATCTACGACGTAAGTATAAGCAGGTGCATGCAATTCCCAAATATAAACCTACCTAGATATTGCTGAACGTCCGTGAAGAGCAATTCATAAGCCTACCTAAGAGTTTCATATTGGTATTTCCTTTTTACACGTTTTAATTAAACTAAGCGAGTAACGTAGCCATAGCCATACCTACTGAGATAATAAATTCTATTAAGTTAACCTAACCATAAAGACATGGCTATCTAACGGATGAACAGAGGGCTCGGTCGACTGAATAGCTGGGCTCGGTCGACCGAATGGTCTTTTTCCCCCAGATTACATCCCTGAACGTATCTCTCAGCGTTTCATCATACACAACGGATTAAACAGTAATTCGTAAAGCATTCATATAAAGTAACATAGATACGCATTAATTAAACAATGCAGATTCATGAATAAATACTAAGTGTATGACGTAGGTTATGGGATCCTCATAGACAAGGTGTCGCCACATCCCTAACGTCATAGCCTAGATCTACATAATCTAGCTATGAATTAACTAACTCAAACAATAAAGCATAATTGGGAGGGATTAATTACTTAAAAGAAAGAAACAGAAAATAAAGGCTTACATAATGCAGCCCTTAAATTGCTGGAAACACCCTCAATAAACTACATTGAATCAAGATATGAATAGAGTGATTTTATTGAATGATATTCTAAGGTATATGTTGGTGTGTTTTACAATTCTCGTAGCTGCTTGCTTATATAGAGGTTTTTGCCGACTTAGGGTGGTTCTAGAAGATAAGCACGATATAAGCCGGAAACCGACCCAAACCTAAGGCTCGGTCAACCGAAGAGCTGCACTCGGTCGACCGAAGCTATAGGCTCGGTCGACCGAACCTATGTTTGCATGTTTAACACGTTTTCTTCGTCTAGCTTGTTCCCCACTGCACGCTTGCATGTTGATCCGATTAATCTTCCACTTAATGCTCCGATTTTCTTCCTTCCTTATCTTGATATAATTGATTGAATGACATTAATCCTCTCGATTTGTTGTGATCTGCAAAATCAATAATTATCGCACAATAAATCGGCTTTAAATAATAAAAACAGCTAAATACCAAATATCATATTAATAATCACTTAACATTAAATAATAAATATAAACATGTGATTTAATATGAAATATATATTATTAATCTCGATTTAAGGTCTACGTTGATGACTTTTACAGGTATAATTTGACCGTCATCAAGTATTCTCTTTGAAGTGCTGATGTGGTATCGACCAGAATGATAAATAAGGTACGCCGGTGCAAACGGCAAGCAAAACAGAGGTCAGAATGGCCTTGTACAAGGAATCAAAAATCACCCCGTTAAGTACTATATGGGTACAAAACAAAGTACGAAAAAAAACGTTTGTAATTCTCATTGAAGTACTGATGTGTTATCGACAAGAACGATAAATAAGGCACGCCGGGGCAAACGGCAAGCAAAACGGAGGCCATAATGGCCTTGTACAAGGAATCAAAAAAAACACCGTTAAGTACTCTATGGGTAAAAAAAACAAAGTACGAAAAAAAATGTTTGTAATTCTCATTGAAGTACTGATGTGTTATCGACCAGAACAATAAATAAGGCACGCCGGCGCAAACGGCAAGCAAAGCGGAGGCCAAAATGGCCTTGTACACGGGATCAAAAATCACACCGTTAAGTACTCTATGGGTACGAAAAAAAGTACGAAAAAAACGTTTGTAATTCTCTTTGAAGTATTGAAGTGATATCGACCACAACGATAAATAAGGCACGCCGGCGGTAAAGGCAAGCAAAACGGAGGCCAAAATGGCCTTGTACATGGAATCAAAAATCACACAGTTAAGTACTTTATGGGTACGAAAAAAACGTTTGTAAATCTCTTTGAAGAACTGATGTGATATCGACCAGAACTATAAATAAGGCACGCCGGCACAAACGGCAAGCAAAACGGAGCCTAGAATGGCCTTGTACAAGGAATCAAAAATCACATAGTTAAGTACTCAATGGGTATGAAAAAAAGTACGAAAAAAAACGTTTGTAATTCACTTTGAAGTACTGATGCGGTATCGCCCAGAACGATAATAAGGTATGCCGGCGCAAACGGCAAGCAAAACGGAGGTCAGAATGGCCTTGTACAAGGAATCAAAAATCATACTGTTAAATACTCTTTGGGTACAAAACAAAGTACGAAAAAAACGTTTGTAATTCTCATTGAAGTACTGATGTGTTATCGACCAGAAAGATGAATAAGGCATGCCGGCGCAAACGGCAAGCGAAACGGCGGCCAGAATGGCCTTGTACAAGGAATCAATAATCACACCGTTAAGTACTATATGCGTACAAAACAAAGTACGAAAAAAACGTTTGTAATTCTCATTGAAGTACTGATGTGTTATCGACCAGAACAAAAAATAAGTCACGCCGGCGCAAACGGCAAGCAAAGCGGAGGCCAGAATGGCCTTGTAAAAGGGATCAAAAATCACACCGTTAAGTACTCTTTGGGTTCAAAAAAGAGTACGAAAAAAATCGTTTGTAATTCTATTTGAAGTACTGATGTGATATCGACCAGAACGATAAATAAGGCACGCCGGCGCAAACGGCAAGCAAAACGGAGGCCAGAATGGCCTTGTACAAGGAATCAAAAATCACACAGTTAAGTACTGTATGGGTATGAAATAAAAGTACGAAAAAACACGTTTGTAATTCTCCTTGAAAACTGAAGTGATATCGACCAGAACGATAAATAAGGCACGCCGGCGCAAAAGGGAAGCAAAACGGAGGCCAAAATGGCCTTGTACAAGGAATCAAAATTCATACAGTTAAGTACTCTATAGGTACAAAAAAGTGTACGAAAAAACATTTGTAATTCCCTTTGAAGTACTGATGTGTTATCGACCAGAACGATAAATAATGCACGCCGGCGCAAACGGCAAGCAAAACGGAGGCCAGAATGGCCTTGTACAAGGAATCAAAAATCACACAGTTAAGTACTCTATGGGTACGAAAGAATGTACGAAAAAAAACGTTTGTAATTATCATTGAAGTACGGATGTGGTATCGACCAAAACAACAAATAAGGTACGCCGGCGCAAAAGGCAAGCAAAACGGAGGTCAGAATGGCCTTGTACAAGAAATCAAAAATCACACCCTTAAGTACTATATGGGTACAAAACAAAGTACGAAAAAAAATGTTTGTAATTCTCATTGAAGTACTGATGTGTTATCGACCAGAACAAAAAATAAGGCATGCTGGCGCAAACGGCAAGCAAAGCGGAGGCCAGAATGGCCTTGTACATGGGATCAAAAATCACACCGTTAAGTACTCTATGGGTACGAAAAAAAGTACAAAAAAAACGTTTGTAATTCTCTTTGAAGTATTGAAGTGATATCGACCACAACGATAAATAAGGCACGCCGGCGCTAAAGGCAAGCAAAATGGAGGCCAAAATGGCCTTGTACATGGAATCAAAAATCACACAGTTAAGTACTTTATGGGTACAGAAAAAAGTACGAAAAAAACGTTTGTAAATCTCTTTGAAGAATTGATGTGATATCGACCAGAACAAAAAATAAGGCACACCGGCGCAAACGGCAAGCAAAACGGAGGTCAGAATGGCCATGTACAAGGAATCAAAAATCACACTGTTAAATACTCTATGGGCGCAAAACGGAGCCTAGAATGGCCTTGTACAAGGAATCAAAAATCACATAGTTAAGTACTCTATGGGTACGAAAAAAAGTACGAAAAAAAAAAGTTTGTAATTCACTTTGAAGTACTGATGTGGTATCGACCAGAACGATAAATAAGGTATGCCGGCGCAAACGGCAAGCAAAACGGAGGTAAGAATGGCCTTGTACAAGGAATCAAAAATCACACTGTTAAATACTCTTTGGGTACAAAACAAAGTACGAAAAAAAACGTTTGTAATTCTCATTGAAGTACTGATGTGTTATCGGCCAGAACGATAAATAAGGCATGCCGGCGCAAACGGCAAGCGAAACGGAGGCCAGAATGGCCTTGTACAAGGAATCAAAAATCTCACCGTTAAGTACTCTATGGGTACAAAAAAGAGTACGACAAAAACTTTTGTAATTCTCTTTGAAGTACTGATGTGAAATCGACCAGAATGATAAATAAGGCACGCCGGCGCAAACGGCAAACAAAACGGAGGCCAGAATGGCCTTGTACAAGGTATCAAAAATCACACCGTTAAGTACTCTATGGGTACAAAAAAAGTACGAAAAAAAACGTTTGTAATTCTCTTTGAAGTACTGACATGATATCGACCAGAACAATAAATAGGGCATGCCGGCGCAAACGGCAAGCAAATAGGAGGCCAGAATGGCCTTGTACAAGGTATCAAAAATCACACCGTTAAGTACTCTATGGGTACAAAAATAAGTACGAAAAAAATGTTTGAAATTCTCTTTGAAGTACGGATGTGATATCAACCAGAACGATAAATAAGGCACACCGGCGCAAACGGCAAGCAAAACGGAGGCCAGAATGGTCTTGTACAAGGAATCAAAAATCACACAGTTAAGTACTCTATGGGTATAAAAAAAAGTACGAAAAAAAAGTGTGTAATTCTCTTTGAAGTACTGAGATGATATGGACCAGAACGATAAATAAGGCACGCCGGCGCAAACGGCAAGCAAAACGGAGGCCAGAATGGCCTTGTACAAGGAATCAAAAATCACACCGTTAAGTACTCTATGGGTACGAAAAAATGTATGAAAAAAAACGTTTGTAATTCTCTTTGAAGTATGGATGTGGTATCGACCAGAACGATAAATAAGGTACGCCGGCTCAAACGACAAACAAAACGGAGGTCAGAATGGCCTTGTACGAGGAATCAAAAATCACACCGTTAAGTCCTCTATGGGTACAAAACAAAGTACGAAAAAAAACGTTTGTAATTCTCATTGAAGTACTGATGTGTTATCGACCAGAACGATAAATAAGGCACACTGGTGCAAATGGCAAGCAAAACGGAGGCCATAATGGCCTTGTACTAGGAATCAAAAAACACACCGTTAAGTACACTATGGGTACAAAAAGAGTACGAAAAAAAACGTTTGTAATTCTCTTTGAAGTACTAATGTGATATCGACCAGAACGATAAATAAGGCACGCCAGCGCAAACGGCAAGCAAAACGGAGGCCAGAATGGCCTTGTGCAAGGAATCAAAAATCACACCGTTAAGTACTATATGGGTACAAAAAAGAGTACAAAAAAATGTTTGTAATTCTCTTTGAAGTACTGATGTGATATCGACCAGAACGATAAATAAGGCACGCCGGCGCAAACGGCAAGCAAAACGGAGGTTAGAATGGCCTTGTAAAAGGAATCAAAAATCACACAGTTAAGTACTCGATGGGTACAAAAAAAAGTACGAAAAAAAGCTTGTAATTCTCTTTGAAGTACTGATGTGGTATCGACCAGAACGATAAAAAAGGTACGCCGGCGCAAACGGCAAGCAAAACGGAGGTCACAATGGCCTTGTACAAGGAATCAAAAATCACACCGTTAAGTACTATATGGGTACAAAACAAAGTACGAAAAAACGTTTGTAATTCTCATTGAAGTACTGATGTACTATCGACCAGAACGATAATAAGGCACGCCGACGCAAACGGAAAGCAAAACGGTGGCCAGAATGGCCTTGTAGAAGGAATCAAAAATCACACCGTTCAGTACTCTATGGGTACAAAAAAGAGTACGAAAAAAACATTTGTAATTCTCTTTGAAGTACTGATGTCGCAGAACGATAAATAAGGCATGCCGGCGCAAACGGCAAGCAAAACGGAGGCCATAATGGCCTTGTACAAAGAATCAAAAAACACATAGTTAAGTACTCTATGTGTACGAAAAAAAATATGAAAAAAAACGTTTGTAATTCTCTTTGTAGTACAGAAGTGGTATCGACCAGAACGATAAATAAGGTACGCCGACGCAAACGGCATGCAAAACGGAGGTCAGAATGGCCTTGTACAAGGAATCAAAAATCACACCGTTAAGTACTATATGGGTACAAAACAAAGTACGAAAAAAACGTTTGTAATTCTCATTGAAGTAAAGATGTGTTATCGACGAGCGATAAATAAGGCACGCCGGCGCAAAGGGCAAGCAAAGCGGAGGCCAGAATGGCCTTGTACAAGAATCAAAAATCACACCGTTAAGTACTCTATGGGTACAAAAAAGTCTGAAAAAAATCGTTTGTAATTCTCTTTGAAGTAATGATGTGATATCGACGAAAGATAATTAAAAGCCGCCCGGAGCAAGCGGCAAGCAAAAGCGGAGGCGGAATGGCCTTGTACAAGAATCAAAAATCACACGTTAAGTACTCTATGGAGTGCGAAAAAAAGCGTTTGTAATTCTCTTTGAAGTAATGATGTGATATCGACGAGAAAGATAAATAAAGACGCCGGGCAAGCGGCAAGCAAAGCGGAGGCCATAATGGCCTTGTACAAGGAATCAAAAATCAGACGTTAAGTACTCTATGGAGTACGAAAAAAGTTCGAAAAAACGTTTGTAATTCTCTTTGAAATCTTGATGTGGTATCGACGAGCGATAAATAAAGGTGCCGGTATAAGCGGCAAGCAAAAGCGGAGGTCGAGAATGGCCTTGTACAAGGAATCAAAAATCACACCGTTAAGTACTCTATGGGTACAAAAAAGAGTATGAAAAAAAAAAGCGTTTGTAATTCTCTTTGAAGTACTGATGTGATATCGACCAGAACGATAAATAAGGCACGCCGGCACAAACGGCAAGCAAAACGGTGTCCAGAATTGCCTTGTACTAGGAATCAAAAAACACACCGTTAAGTACTCTATGGGTACAAAAAAGAGTTCGAAAAAACGTTTGTAATTCACTTTGAAGTACTAATGTGATATCGACCAGAACGATAAATAAGGCACGCCGGCGCAAACGGCAAGAAAAACGGAGGCCAGAATGGCCTTGTGCAAGGAATCAAAAATCACACCGTTAAGTACTATATGGGTACAAAAAAGAGTACAAAAAAATGTTTGTAATTCTCTTTGAAGTACTGATGTGATATCGACCAGAACGATAAATAAGGCACGCCGGCGCAAACGGCAAGCAAAACGGAGGTTAGAATGGCCTTGTAAAAGGAATCAAAAATCACACAGTTAAGTACTCGATGGGTACAAAAAAAAGTACGAAAAAAAGCTTGTAATTCTCTTTGAAGTACTGATGTGGTATCGACCAGAACGATAAATAAGGTACGCCGGCGCAAACGGCAAGCAAAACGGAGGTCACAATGGCCTTGTACAAGGAATCAAAAATCACACCGTTAAGTACTATATGGGTACAAAACAAAGTACGAAAAAACGTTTGTAATTCTCATTGAAGTACTGATGTGTTATCGACCAGAACGATAAATAAGGCACGCCGGCGCAAACGGCAAGCAAAACGGAGGCCAGAATGGCCTTGTAGAAGGAATCAAAAATCACACCGTTCAGTACTCTATGGGTACAAAAAAGAGTACGAAAAAAACATTTGTAATTCTCTTTGAAGTACTGATGTCGCAGAACGATAAATAAGGCACGCCGGCGCAAACGGCAAGCAAAACGGAGGCCATAATGGCCTTGTACAAAGAATCAAAAATCACATAGTTAAGTACTCTATGTGTACGAAAAAAAGTATGAAAAAAATTTGTAATTCTCTTTGTAAGTCTGGATGTGGTATCGACGAGCGATAAATAAAGATGCGCTGGCATAAGCGGCATGCAAAAGCGGAGGTCGGAATGGCCTTGTACAAGGAATCAAAAATCACACCGTTAAGTACTCTATGGGTACAAAACAAAGTCTGAAAAAACGTTTGTAATTCTCATTGAATCTGGATGTGTTATCGACCGAACGATAAATAAGGCACGCCGGTATAAAGGCAAGCAAAAGCGAGGCGAATGGCCTTGTACAAGAATCAAAAATCACCGTTAAGTACTCTATGGGTACAAAAAAGTACAAAAAAAGCGTTTGTAATTCTCTTTGAAGTAATGATGTGATATCGACCGGAACGATAAATAAGGGCCGGGCAAACGGCAAGCAAAAGCGGAGGCCATAATGGCCTTGTACAAGGAATCAAAAATCACACGGTTAAGTACTCTATGGGTACGAAAAAAATCTGAAAAAAGCGTTTGTAATTCTCTTTGAAATCTTGATGTGGTATCGACCGAGCGATAAATAAAGATGCGCGGCATAAGCGACAAGCAAAAGCGGAGGTCAGAATGGCCTTGTACAAGGAATCAAAAATCACACCGTTAAGTACTCTATGGGTACAAAAAAGAGTATGAAAAAAAAACGTTTGTAATTCTCTTTGAAGTACTGATGTGATATCGACCAGAACGATAAATAAGGCACGCCGGCACAAACGGCAAGCAAAACGGAGGCCAGAATGGCCTTGTACAAGGAATCAAAAATCACACCGTTAAGTACTATGGGTACAAAAAAGAGTTCGAAAAAAAACGTTTGTAATTCTCTTTGAAGTACTGATGTGATATCGACCAGAACGATAAATAAGGCATGCCGGCACAAACGGCAAGCAAAACGGAGGCCAGAATGGCCTTGTACAAGGAATCAAAAATCACACCGTTAAGTACTCTATGGGTACAAAAAAGAGTACGAAAAAACGTTTGTAATTCTCTTTGAAGTACTGATGTGATATCGACCAGAACGATAAATAAGGCACGCCGGCGCAAACGGCAAGCAAAACGGAGGCCAGAATGGCCTTGTACAAGGAATCAAAAATCACACAGTTAAGTACTCTATGGGTACGAAAAAAAACGTTTGTAATTCTCTTTGAAGTACTGATGTGATATCGACCAGAACGATAAATAAGGCACGCCGGCGCAAACGGCAAGCAAAACGGAGGCCAGAATGGCCTTGTACAAGGAATCAAAAATCACACAGTTAAGTACTCTATGGGTACGAAAAAAAGTACGAAAAAAAACGTTTGTAATTCTCTTTGAAGTACTGATGTGATATCGACCAGAACGATAAATAAGGCACGCCGGCGCAAACGGCAAGCAAAACGGAGGCCAGAATGGCCTTGTACAAGGAATCAAAAATCACACAGTTAAGTACTCTATGGGTACGAAAAAAAGTACGAAAAAAATGTTTGTAATTCTCTTTGAAGTACTGATGTGATATCGACCAGAACGATAAATAAGGCACGCCGGCGCAAACGGCAAGCAAAACGGAGGCCAGAATGGCCTTGTACAAGGAATCAAAAATCACACAGTTAAGTACTCTATGGGTACAAAAAAGTACAACGTTTGTAATTCTCTTTGAAGTACTGATGTGATATCGACCAGAACGATAAATAAGGCACGCCGGCGCAAACGGCAAGCAAAACGGAGGCCAGAATGGCCTTGTACAAGGAATCAAATATCACACAGTTAGGTAGTCTATGGGTACGAAAAAAAGTACGAAATAAAACGTTTGTAATTCTCTTTGAAGTACTGATGTGATATCGACCAGAACGATAAATAAGGCACGCCGGCGCAAACGGCAAGCAAAACGGAGGCCAGAATGGCCTTGTACAAGGAATCAAAAATCACACAGTTAAGTACTCTATGGGTACGAAAAAAAGTACGAAAAAACGTTTGTAATTCTCTTTGAAGTACTGATGTGATATCGACCAGAACGATAAATAAGGCACGCCGGCGCAAACGGCAAGCAAAACGGAGGCCAGAATGGCCTTGTACAAGGAATCAAATATCACACAGTTAAGTACTCTATGGGTACGAAAAAAAGTACGAAAAAAACGTTTGCAATTCTCTTTGAATTACTGATGTGATATCGACCAGAACGATAAATAAGGCACGCCGGCACAAACGGCAAGCAAAACGGAGGCCAGAATGGCCTTGTACAAGGAATCAAAAATCACACAGTTAAGTACTCTATGGGTACAAAAAAGTACGAAAAAAAATGTTTGTAATTCTCTTTGAAGTACTGATGTGATATCGACCAGAACGATAAATAAGGCACGCCGGCGCAAACGGCAAGCAAAACGGAGGCCAGAATGGCCTTGTACAAGGAATCAAAAATCACACAGTTAAGTACTCTATGGGTACGAAAAAAAGTACGAAAAAAAAAGTTTGTAATTCTCTTTGAAGTACTGATGTGATATCGACCAGAACGATAAATAAGGCACGCCGGCGCAAACGGCAAGCAAAACGGAGGCCAGAATGGCCTTGTACAAGGAATCAAAAATCACACCGTTAAGTACTCTATGGGTACGAAAAAAAGTACGAAAAAAAAGTTTGTAATTCTCTTTGAAGTACTGATGTGATATCGACCAGAACGATAAATAAGGCACGCCGGCGCAAACGGCAAGCAAAACGGAGGCCAGAATGGCCTTGTACAAGGAATCAAAAATCACACTGCTAAGTACTCTATGGGTACGAAAAAAAGTACGAAAAAAAACATTTGTAATTCTCTTTGAAGTACTGATGTGATATCGACCAGAACGATAAATAAGGCACGCCGGCGCAAACGGCAAGCAAAACGGAGGCCATAATGGCCTTGTACAAGGAATCAAAAATCACACAGTTAAGTACTCTATGGGTACGAAAAAAAGTAAGAAAAAAATGTTTGTAATTCTCTTTGAAGTACTGATGTGATATCGACCAGAACGATAAATAAGGCACGCCGGCGCAAACGGCAAGCAAAACGGAGGCCATAATGGCCTTGTACAAGGAATCAACAATCACACGGTTAAGTACTCTATGGGTACAAAAAAGAGTACGAAAAAAAACGTTTGTAATTCTCTTTGAAGTACTGATGTGATATCGACCAGAACGATAAATAAGGCATGCGGCACAAACGGCAAAGCAAAACGGAGGCGAATGGCCTTGTACAAGAATCAAAAATCACACCGTTAAGTACTCTATGGGTACAAAAAAGTCTGAAAAACGTTTGTAATTCTCTTTGAAGTACTGATGTGATATCGACCAGAACGATAAATAAGGCACGCCGGCGCAAACGGCAAGCAAAACGGAGGCCAGAATGGCCTTGTACAAGGAATCAAAAATCATACAGTTAAGTACTCTATGGGTACGAAAAAAATTACGAAAAAAAAGTTTGTAATTCTCTTTGAAGTACTGATGTGGTATCGACCAGAACGATAAATAAGGTACGCCGGCGCAAACGGCAAGCAAAACGGAGTTCAGAATGGCCTTGTACAAGGAATCAAAAATCACACCGTTAAGTACTCTATGGGTACAAAAGAAAGTACAAAAAAAAGTTTGTAATTCTAATTGATGTACTGATGTGTTATCGACCAGAACGATAAATAAGGCATGCCGGCACAAACGGCAAGAAAAACGGTGGCCAGAATGGCCTTGTACAAGGAATCAAAAATCACACCGTTAAGTACTCTATGGGTACGAAAAAAGTATGAAAAAAAACGTTTGTAATTCTCTTTGAAGTACTGATGTGGTATCGACCAGAACGATAAATAAGGCACGCCGGCGCAAACGGCAAGCAAAACGGAGGCCAGAATGGCCTTGTACAAGGAATCAAAAATCACACCGTTAAGTACTCTATGGGTACAAAACAAAGTACGAAAAAAAACGTTTGTAATTCTCTTTGAAGTACTGATGTGTTATCGACCAGAACGATAAATAAGGCACGCCGGCGCAAACGGCAAGCAAAACGGAGGCCAGAATGGCCTTGTACAAGGAATCAAAAATCACCGTTAAGTACTCTATGGGTACAAAAAAGAGTATGAAAAAAAACGTTTTAATTCTCTTTGAAGTACTGATGTGATATCGACCAGAACGATAAATAAGGCACGCCGGCGCAAACGGCAAGCAAAACGGAGGCCAGAATGGCCTTGTACAAGGAATCAAAAATCACACAGTTAAGTACTCTATGGGTACGAAAAAAAGTACGAAAAAAAACGTTTGTAATTCTCTTTGAAGTACTGATGTGATATCGACCAGAACGATAAATAAGGCACGCCGGCGCAAACGGCAAGCAAAACGGAGGCCAGAATGGCCTTGTACAAGGAATCAAAAATCACACAGTTAAGTACTCTATGGGTACGAAAAAAAGTACGAAAAAAAACGTTTGTAATTCTCTTTGAAGTACTGATGTGATATCGACCAGAACGATAAATAAGGCACGCCGGCGCAAACGGCAAGCAAAACGGAGGCCAGAATGGCCTTGTACAAGGAATCAAAAATCACACAGTTAAGTACTCTATGGGTACGAAAAAAAGTACGAAAAAAACGTTTGTAATTCTCTTTGAAGTACTGATGTGATATCGACCAGAACGATAAATAATGTACGCCTGCGCAAACGGCAAGCAAAACGGAGGCCAGAATGGCCTTGTACAAGGAATCAAAAATCACACAGTTAAGTACTCTATGGGTACGAAAAAAAGTACGAAAAAAAAATGTTTGTAATTCTCTTTGAAGTACTGATGTGATATCGACCAGAACGATAAATAAGGCACGCCGGCGCAAACGGCAAGCAAAACGGAGGCCAGAATGGCCTTGTACAAGGAATCAAAAATCACACAGTTAAGTACTCTATGGGTACGAAAAAAAGTACGAAAAAAAACGTTTGTAATTCTCTTTGAAGTACTGATGTGATATCGACCAGAAGATAAATAAGGCATGCCGGCGCAAACAGCAAGCAAAACAGAGGCCAGAATGGCCTTGTACAAGGAATCAAAAATCACACAATTAAGTACTCTATAGATGCGAAAAAAGTCTGAAAAAAAATTCTCTTTGAAATCTTGAAGTGATATCGACCGAGCGATAAATAAAACCGCTTGGCGCAAAGGAAAGCAAAATGGAGGCCAAAATGGCCTTGTACATGGAATCAAAAATCACGATTAAGTACTTTATGGGTCCGAAAAAAATTCTGAAAAAAAGTTTGTAATTCTCTTTGAAGTAGCGATGTGATATCGACCAGAATGATAAATAAGGCACGCCGGCGCAAACGGCAAGCAAAACGGAGGCTAGAATGGCCTTGTACAAAGAATCAAAAATCACACAGTTAAGAACTCTATGGGTATGAAAAAAATTACGAAAAAAACGTTTGTAATTCACTTTGAAGTACTGATGTGGTATCGCCCAGAACGACAAATAAGGTATGCCGGCGCAAACGGCAAGCAAAACGGAGGTCAGAGTGGCCTTGTACAAGGAATCAAAAATCACACCGTTACATACTCTACGGGTACAAAACAAAGTACGAAAAAAAACGTTTGTAATTCTCATTGAAGTACTGATGTGATATCGACTAGAACGATAACTAAGGCACGCCGGCGCAAACGGAAAGCAAAACGGAGGCCAGAATGGCCTTGTAAAAGGAATCAAAAATCGCACAGTTAAGTACTCTATGGGTACGAAAAAAAGTACGAAAAAAAACGTTTGTAAATCTCTTTGAAGTACTGATGTGATATCGACCAGAACGATAAATAAGACACGCCGGCATAAGCGGCAAGCAAAGCGGAGGCGAATGGCCTTGTACAAGAATCAAAATCACACAATTAAGTACTCTATGGGTGAAAAAAAATGTAATTCTCTTTGAAATCTTGATGTGATATCGACACGAAGATAAATAAAACGCCGCGCAAATGGCAAACAAAATGGAGCCGAATGGCCATGTACAAGAATCAAAAATCACAGTTAAGTACTCTATGGGTACGAAAAAAATACGAAAAAAACGTTTGTAATTCTCTTTGAAGTACTGATGTGATATCGACCAGAACGATAAATAGGGCACGCCGGCGCAAACGGCAAGTAAAATGGAGGCCAGAATCACACCGTTAATTACTCTATGGGTACAAAAATAAGTACGAAAAAAAATGTTTGTAATTCTCTTTGAAGTACTGATGTGATATCGACCAGAACGATAAATAAGGCACACCGGCGCAAACGGCAAGCAAAACGGAGGCCAGAAAGGCCTTGTACAAGGAATCAAAAATCACACAGTTAAGTACTCTATGGGTACGAAAAATACGTTTGTAATTATCTTTGAAGTACTGATGTGATATCGACCCGAACGATAAATAAGACACGCCGGCGCAAACGGCAAGCAAAACGGAGGCCACAATGGCCTTGTACAAGGAATCAAAAATAACACCGTTAAGTACTATATGGGTACAAAAAAGAGTATGAAAAAAACGTTTGTACATCTCTTTGAAATACTGTTGTGATATCGACCAAAATGAAAAATAAGGCACGCCGGCGTAAACGGCAAGCAAAACGGAGGCCATAATGGCCTTGTACTAGGAATCAAAAATCACACCGTTAAGTACTCTATGGGTACAAAATAGAGTCCGAAAAAAAATGTTTGTAATTCTCTTTGAAGTACTGACGAGATATCGACCAGAACGATAAATAAGGCACGCTAGCGCAAACGGCAAGCAAAACGGAGGCCAGAATGTCCTTGTACAAGGAATCAAAATTCACACCGTTAAGTACTCTATTGGTACAAAAAAGAGTACGAAAAAAAAACGTTTGTAATTCTCTTTGATGTACTGATGTGATATCGACGAGCGATAAATAAAACGCGCCCGGCTCAAGCGGCAAACAAAGCGGAGGCCGAATGGCCTTGTACTAGAATCAAAAATCCTGCGATTCGTAATCTGTGGGATCGAAAAAACGTTTGTAATTCTTTTTGAAGTACTGATGTGATATCGACCAGAACGATAAATAAGGCACGCCGGCACAAACGGCAAGCAAAACGGAGGCCATAATGGCCTTGTACAAGGAATCAAAAATCACACAGTTAAATACTCTATGGGTACGAAAAAAACCGTTTGTAATTCTCTTTGAAGTACTGATGTGATATCGACCAGAACGATAAATAAGGCACGCCGGCGCAAACGGCAAGCAAAACGGAGGCCATAATGGCCTTGTACAAGGAATCAAAAATCACACAGTTAAGTACTCTATGGGTACGAAAAAAACCATTTGTAATTCTTTTTGAAGTACTGATGTGATATCGACCAGAACGATAAATAAGGCACGCCGGCGCAAACGGCAAGCAAAACGGAGGCCAGAATGGCCTTGTACAAGGAATCAAACATCACACCGTTAAGTACTCTATGGGTACAAAAAAGAGTACGAAAAAAAACGTTTGTAATTCTCTTTGAAGTACTGAAGTGATATCGACAAGAACGATAAATAAGGCACGCCGGCACAAACGGCAAGCAAAACGGAGGCCAGAATGACCTTGTACAAGGAATCAAAAATCACACAGTTAAGTACTCTATGGGTACGAAAAAAGTACGAAATAAAACATTTGTAATTCTCTTTGAAGAACTGATGTGATATCGACCAGAACGATAAATAAGGCACGCCGGCGCAAACGGCAAGCAAAATGGATGCTAGAATGGCCTTGTACAAGGAATCAAAAATCACGCAGTTAAGTACTCTATGGGTACGAAAAAAACGTTTGTAATTCACTTTGAAGTATTGATCTGGTATCGACCAGAACGATAAATAAGGTACGTCGGCGCAAACGTCAAGCAAAACGGAGGTCAGAATGGCCTTGTACAAGGAATCAAAAATCACACAGTTAAGTACTCTATGTGTATTAAAAAAAGTACGAAAAAATACGTTTGTAATTCACTTTGAAGTACTGATGTGGTATCGCCCAGAACGATAAATAAGGTACGCCGGCGCAAACGGCAAGCAAAACGGAGGTCAGAATGGCCTTGTACAAGGAATCAAAAATCACACCGTTAAATGCTCTATGGGTACAAAACAAAGTACGAAAAAAAACGTTTGTAATTCTCATTGAAGTATTGATGTGTTATCGACCAGAACGATAAATAAAAGGCAGCGGTATAAGCGGCAAGCAAAAGCGGAGGCAGAATGGCCTTGTACAAGAATCAAAAATCACACCGTTAAGTACTCTATGGGTACAAAAAGTACGAAAAAACGTTTGTAATTCTCTTTGAAATCTTGATGTGAAATCGACGAGCGATAAATAAGGCACGCCAAAGCAGAAACGGCAAGCAAAACGGAGGCCAAAATGGCCTTGTATTAGGAATCAAAAATCACACCGTTAAGTACTCTATGACGAAAAAAAAAGTTTGTAATTCTCTTTGAAATCTTGATGTGATATCAACCGAGCGATAAAAAGGCACGCGCGCATAAAGCGGCAAGCAAAGCGGAGGCGAATCACACAGTTAAGTACTCTATGGCTACCAAAAAAAGTACGAAAAAAAACGTTTGTAATTCTCTTTGAAGTACTGATGTGATATCGACCAGAACGATAAATAAGGCACGCCGGCGCAAACGGCAAGCAAAACGGAGGCCAGAATGGCCTTGTACAAGGTATCAAAAATCACACCGTTAAGTACTCTATGGGTACAAAAAAAAAGTATGAAAAAAAACGATTGTAATTCTCTTTGAAGTACTGACGTGATATCGACCCGAACAATAAATAGGGCATGCCGGCGCAAACGGCAATCAAAACGGAGGCCAAAATCACACCGTTAAGTACTCTATGGGTACAAAAATAAGTACAAAAAAAACGTTTGTAATTCTCTTTGAGGTACTGATGTGATATCGACCAGAACAATAAAAAAGGCACACCGGTGCAAACGGCAAGCAAAACGGATGCCAGAATGGTCTTGTACAAGGAATCAAAAATCACAGCGTTAAGTACTCTATGGGTACAAAAATGAGTATGAAAAAAACGTTTGTAATTCTCTTTGAAGTACTTTTGTGATATCGACTAGAACGATAACTAAGGCACACCGGCGCAAACGGAAAGCAAAACGGAGGCCAGAATGGCCATGTACAAGGAATCAAAAATCACACAATTTCGTACTCTATGGGTACGAAAAAAAGGTACGAAAAAAAAACGTTTATAATTCTCTTTGATGTACTGATGTGATATCGACCAGAACGATAAATAAGACACGCCGGAGCAAACGGCAAGCAAAACGGAGGCCAGAATGGCCTTGTAAAAGTAATCAAAAATCACACAGTTAAGTACTCTATAGGTACGAAAAAAACGTTTGTAATTCTCTTTGAAGTACTGATGTGATATCGACCAGAAGATAAATAAGGCACGCCGGCGCAAATGGCAAGCAAAACGGAGGCTAGAATGGCCTTGTACCAGGAATCAAAAATCACACCGTTAAGTACTCTATGGGTACAAAACAAAGTACGAAAAAAAAGTTTGTAATTCTCATTGAAGTACTGATGTGTTATCGACTAGAACGATAAATAAGGCACTCCGGCGCAAACGGCAAGCAAAACGGAGGCCAGAATGGCCTTGTACAAGGAATCGAAAATCACACCGTTGAGTACTATATGGGTACAAAAAAGAGTACGAAAAAAAACGTTTGTACATCTCTTTGAAATAATGTTGTGATATCGACCAGAACGATAAATAAGGCACGCCGGCGTAAACGGCAAGCAAAACGGAGGCCAGAATGGCCTTGTACTAGGAATCAAAAATCACACCGTTAAGTACTCTATGGGTACAAAATAGAGTACGAAAATAAACGTTTGTAATTCTCTTTGAAGTACTGGCGAGATATCGCCCAGAACGATAAATAAGGTATGCCGGCGCAAACGGCAAGAAAACGGAGGTCAGAGTGGCCTTGTACAAGGAATCAAAAATCACACCGTTAAATACTCTATGGGTAAAAAACAAAGTACGAAAAAAAACGTTTGTAATTCTCATTGAAGTACTGATGTCTTATCGACCAGAACGATAAATAAGGCACGCCGGCGCAAACGGAAAGCAAAACAGATGCCAGAATGGCCTTGTACAAGGAATCAAAAATCACACCGTTAAGTACTCTATGGGTACAAAAAAGAGTACGGAAAAAACGTTTGTAATTCTCTTTGAAATACTGATGTGAAATCGACCAGAACGATAAATAAGGCACACCGGCGCAAACGACAAGAAAAACGGAGGCCAGAATGGTCTTGTATAAGGAATCAAAAATCACACCGTTAAGTACTGTATAGGTACAAAAAAGAGTACGAAAAAAACGTCTGTAATTCTCTTTGAAGTACTGATGTGATATCGACTAGAACGATAAATAAGGCACGCCGGCGCAAACGGCAAGCAAAACGGAGGCCGGAAAGGCCTTGTACTAGGAATCAAAAATCACACCGTTAAGTACTCTATGGGTACGAAAAAAAACGTTTGTAATTCTCTTTGAAGTACGGATGTGATATCAACCAGAATGATAAATAAGGCACGCCGGTGCAAATGGCAATCAAAACGGAGTCCAGAATCACACCGTTAAGTACTCTATGGCTACAAAAATAAGTACGAAAAAAAACGTTTGTAATTCTCTTTGATGTACTGATGCGATATCGACCAGAATGATAAATAAGGCACGCCGGTGCAAACGGCAAGCAAAACGGAGGCCAGAATGGCCTTGTACAAGGTATCAAAAATCACACCGTTAAGTACCCTATGGGTACAACAAAAAGTACGAAAAAAACGTTTGTAATTCTCTTTGAAGTACTGACGTGATATCGACCAGAACAATAAATAGGGCATGCCGGCGCAAACGGCAAGCAAAACTGAGGCCAAAATCACACCGTTAAGTACTCTATGGGTACAAAAATAAGTACAAAAAAAACGTTTGTAATACTCTTTGAAGTACTGATGTGATATCGACCAGAACGATAAAAAAGGCACACCGGAGCAAACGGCAAGCAAAACGGACGCCAGAATGGTCTTGTACAAGGAATCAAAAATCACACCATTAAGTACTCTATGGGTACAAAAATGAGTATGAAAAAATAACGTTTGTAATTCTCTTTGAAGTACTTTTGTGATATCGACTAGAACGTTAACTAAGGCACGCCGGCGCAAACGGAAAGCAAAACGGAGGCCAGAATGGCCTTGTACAAGGAATCAAAAATCACACAGTTAAGTACCCTATGGGTACGAAAAAAGTACGAAAAAACGTTTGTAATTCTCTTTGAAGTACTGATGTGATGTCGACGAGCGATAAATAAGACACGCCGGCGCAAACGGCAAGCAAAAGCGGAGGTCGAATGGCCTTGTACAAGGAATCAAAAATCACACGATTAAGTACTCTATGGATCGAAAAAACGTTTGTAATTCTCTTTGAAGTACTGATGTGATATCGACCAGAACGATAAATAAGGCACGCCGGTGCAAATAGCAAGCAAAACGGAGGCCGGAATGGCCTTGTACAAGGAATCAAAAATCACACAGTTAAGTACTCTATGGGTATGAAAAAAAGTACGAAAAAAAACGTTTGTAATTCTCTTTGAAGTACTGATGTGATATCGACCAGAACGATAAATAAGGCACGCCGGCGCAAACAGCAAGCAAAACGGAGGCCAGAATCACACAGTTAAGTACTCTATGGGTACGAAAAAAAGTACGAAAAAAATGTTTGTAATTCTCTTTGAAGTACTGATGTGATATCGACCAGAACGATAAATAAGGCACGCCGGCGCAAACGACAAGAAAAGCGGAGGCCAGAATGGTCTTGTATAAGGAATCAAAAATCACACCGTTAAGTACTGTATAGGTACAAAAAAAGTCTGAAAAAACGTTGTAATTCTCTTTGAAATCTTGATGTGATATCGACTAGAGCGATAAATAAGGCACGCCGGCGCAAACGGCAAGCAAAACGGAGGCGGGAATGGCCTTGTACAAGGAATCAAAAATCACAAAGTTAAGTACTCTATGGGTACGAAAAAAACGTTGTAATTCCTTTGAAATCTTGATGTGATATCGACACGAGCGATAAATAAAACGCCGCGTATAAGCGGCTAGCAAAAGCGGAGGCGAATGGCCTTGTACAAGAATAAAAATCACACGATTAAGTACTCTATGGGTCAAAAACGTTTGAAATTCTCTTTGAAATCTTGATGTGATATCGACGGAAGATAAATAAGGCACGCCGGCGCAAATGGCAAGCAAAATGGAGGCTAGAATGGCCTTGTACCAGGAATCAAAAATCACACCGTTAAGTACTCTATGGGTACAAAACAAAGTACGAAAAAAAACTTTTGTAATTCTCATTGAAGTACTGATGTGTTATCGACTAGAACGATAAATAAGGCACTCCGGCGCAAACGGAAAGCAAAACGGAGGCCAGAATGGCCTTGTACAAGGAATCAAAAATCACACCGTTAAGTACTATAAGGGTACAAAAATGAGTATAAAAAAAAGTTTGTACATCTCTTTGAAATACTGTTGTGATATCGACCAGAACGATAAATAAGGCATGCCGGCGTAAACGGCAAGCAAAATGGAGGCCAGAATGGCCTTGTACTAGGAATCAAAAATCACACCGTTAAGTACTATAAGGGTACAAAATAGAGTACGAAAAAAAACGTTTGTAATTTTCTTTGAAGTACTGACGAGATATCGACCAGAACGATAAATAAGGCACGCCGGCGCAAACGGCAAGCAAAACGGAGGCCAGAATTGCCTTGTACTAGAGAATCAAAAAAACGTTTGTAATTCTTTTTGAAGTACTGATGTGATATCGACCAGAACGATAAATAAGGCACGCCGGTGCAAACGGCAAGCAAAACGGAGGCCATAATGGCCTTGTACAAAGAATCAAAAATCACACAGTTAAGTACTCTATGGGTACGAAAAAAAGTACGAAAAAAAATGTTTGTAATTCTCTTTGAAGTACTGATGTGATATCGACCAGAACGATAAATAAGGCACGCCGGCGCAAACGGCAAGCAAAACGGAGGCCAGAATGTCCATGTACAAGGAATCAAAAATCACACAGTTAAGTACTCTATGGTTACGAAAAAAAACGTTTGTAATTCTCATTGAAGTACTAATGTGTTATCGACCAGAACGATAAATAAGGCACGCTGGCACAAAAGGCAAGCAAAACGGAGGCCAGAATGGCCTTGTACAAGGAATCAAAAATCACACCGTTAAGTACTCTATGGGTACAAAAAAGAGTACGAAAAAACCTTTGTAATTCTCTTTGAAGTACTGATGTGATATCGACCAGAACGATAAATAAGGCACACCGGCGCAGACGGCAAGCAAAACAGAGGCCATAATGGCCTTGTTCTAGAAATCAAAAATCACACCGTTAAGTACTCTATGGGTACAAAAAAGAGTACGAAAAAAAACGTTTGTAATTCTCTTTGATGTACTGATGTGATATCGACCAGAACGATAAATAAGGCACGCCGGCGCAAACGGCAAGCAAAACGGAGGCCATAATGGCCTTGTACAAGGAATCAAAAATCACACAGTTAAGTACTCTGTGGGTATGAAAAAAAAGTACGAAAAAAAAAGCTTGTAATTCTCTTTGATGTACTGATGTGGTATCGACCAGAAAGATAAATAAGGTATGCCGGCTCAAACGGCAAGCAAAACGGAGGTCAGAATGGCCTTGTACAAGGATTCAAAAATCACACCGTTAAGTACTCCATGGGTACGAAAAAAAGTACGAAAAAAAAACGTTTGTAATTCTCATTGAAGTACTGATGTGTTATCGACGAGAACGATTAATAAGGCACGCCGGCGGAAACGGAAACTAAAACGGTGGCCAGAATGGCCTTGTACAAGGAATCAAAAATCACACCGTTAAGTACTCTTTGGGTCCAAAAAAGAGTACGAAAAAAACATTTGTAATTCTCTTTGAAGTACTGATGTGATATCGACCAGAACGATAAATATGGCGCGCCGGCGGAAACGGCAAGCAAAACCGAGGCCATAATGGCTTTGTACAAAGAATTAAAAATCACACAATTAAGTACTCTATGGGTATGAAAAAAAAGTACGAAAAAAAACGTTTGTAATTCTCTTTGAAGTACTGATGTGATATCGACCAGAAAGATAAATAAGGCACGCCGGTATAAGCAACAAGCAAAAGCGGAGGCGAAATGGCCATGAACATGGAATAAAAATCACAGATTAAGTACTCAATGGAGTCGAAAAAAAGTACAAAAAGCGTTTGTAATTCTCTTTGAAATACGGATGTAGTAACGACGAGCGATAAATAAAGATGCCTTGGTATAAGCGGCAAGCAAAGCGGAGGTCAGAATGGCCTTGTATAAGGAATCAAAAATCACACCGTTAAGTACTCTATGGGTACAAAACAAAGTACGAAAAAAAACGTTTGTAATTCTAATTGAAGTACTGATGTGTTATCGACCAGAACGATAAATAAGGCACGCCGACGCAAACGGCAAGTAAAACGGAGGCCAGAATGGCAATGTACAAGGAATAAAAAATCCCACCGTTAAGTACTCTATAGGTACACAAAAGAGCACGAAAAAAACGTTTGTAATTCTCTTTGAAGTACTGATGTGATATCGACCAGAACGATAAATAAGGCACGCCGGCGCAAACGGCAAGCAAAACGGAGGCCAGAATGGCCTTGTACAAGGAATCAAAAATCACACAGTTAAGTACTCTATGAGTACAAAAAAAAGTACGAAAAAAAATGTTTGTAATTCTCTTTGAAGTACTGATGTGATATCGACCAGAACGATAAATAAGGCACGACGGCGCAAACGGCAAGCAAAACGGAGGCCCGAATGGCATTGTACTAGGAATCAAAAATCACACAGTTAAGTACTCTATGGGTAAGAAAAAAAGTACGAAAAAAAAATTCTCTTTGAAATCTTGATGTGATATCGACCGAGCGATAAATAAGGCACACCGGCAAACGGCAAGCAAAACGGAGGCCAGAATGGCCTTGTACAAGAAATCAAAAATCACACAGTTAAGTACTCTATGGGTACGAAAAAAAGTACGAAAAAAAACATTTGTAATTCTCTTTGAAGTACTGATGTGATATCGACCAGAACGATAAATAAGGCACGCCGGCGCAAACGGCAAGCAAAACGGAGGCCAGAATGCCCTTTTACAAGGAATCAAAAATCACACAGTTAAGTACTCTATGGGTACGAAAAAAAGTACGAAAAAAAAAGTTTGTAATTCTCTTTGAAGTACTGATGTGGTATCGACCAGAACGATAAATAAGGTACGCCGGCGCAAACGGCAAGCAGAACGGAGGTCAGAATGGCCTTGTATAAGGAATCAAAAATCACACCGTTAAGTACTTTATGGGTACAAAACAAAGTATGAAAAAAATACGTTTTTAATTCTAATTGAAGTACTGATGTGTTATCGACCAGAACGATAAATAAGGCACGCCGGCGCAAATGGCAAGCAAAACGGAGGCCAGAATGGCCTTGTACTAGGAATCAAAAATCACACCGTTAAGTACTCTATGGGTACAAAACAAAGTACGAAAAAAAACGTTTGTAATTCTCATTGAAGTACTGATGTGTTATCGACCAGAACGATAAATATGGCACGCCGGCGCAAAGCTCAAGCAAAACGGAGGCCAGAATGGCCTTGTACAAGGAATCAAAAATCACACCGTTAAGTACTCTATGTGTACAAAACAAAGTACGAAAAAAAACGTTTGTAATTCTCATTGAAGTACTGATGTGTTATCGACCAGAACGATAAATAAGGCACGCCGGTGCAAACGGCAAGCAAAATGGAGGCCAGAATGGCCTTGTACAACGAATCAAAAATCACACCGTTAAGTACTCTATGGGTACAAAAAAGAGTACGAAAAAAACGTTTGTTATTCTCTTTGAAGTACTGATGTGATATCGACCAGAACGATAAATAAGGCACGCCGGCGCAAACGGAAAGCAAAATGGAGGCCTGAATGGCCTTGTACTAGGAATCAAAAATCACACCGTTAAGTACTCTATGGGTACGAAAAAGAGTACACAAAAAACGTTTCTAATTCTCTTTGACGTACTGATGTGATATCGACCAGAACGATAAATAAGGCACGCCGGCGCAAACGGCAAGCAAAACGGAGGCCAGAATGGCCTTGTACAAGGAATCAAAAATCACACCGTTAAGTACACTATAGGTACAAATAAGAGTACGAAAAAACATTTGTAATTCACTTTGAAGTACTGATGTGATATCGACCAGAACTATAAATAAAGCACGAAAAAAATAAGGCCAGAATGGCCTTGTACAAGGAATCAAAAATCACACAGTTAAGTACTCTATGGGCACGAAAAAAAGTACGAAAAAACAAGTTTGTAATTCTATTTGAAGTAATGATGTAGTATCGACCAGAACGATAAATAAGGTACGCCGGCGCAAACGGCAAGCAGAACGGAGGTCAGAATGGCCTTGTATAAGGAATCAAAAATCACACCGTTAAGTACTCTATGGGTACAAAACAAAGTATGAAAAAAAAAACGTTTGTAATTCTAATTGAAGTACTGATGTGTTATCGACCAGAACAATAAATAAGGCACGCCGGCGCAAACTGCAAGAAAAACGGTGGCCAGAATGGCCTGGTACAACGAATCAAAAATCACACCGTTAAGTACTCTATGGGTACAAAAAAGAGTACGAAAAAAAACATTTCTAATTCTCTTTGAAGTACTGATGTGATATCGACCAGAACGATAAATAAGGCACGCCGGCGCAAACGGCAAGCAAAACGGAGGCCATAAGGGCCTTGTACAAGGAATCAAAAATCACACAGTTAAGTACTCTATGGGTACGAAAAAAAGTACGAAAAAAAAAACGTTTGTAATTCTCTTTGAAGTATTATTGTGATATCGACCAGAACGATAAATAAGGCACGCCGGCGCAAACGGCAAGCAAAACGGAGCCCAGAATGGCCTTGTACAAGGAATCAAAAATCACACAGTTAAGTATTCTATGGGTACGAAAAAAGTACGAAAAAAAAGTTTGTAATTCTCTTTGAAGTACTGACGTGATATCGACCAGAACAATAAACAGGGCATGCCGGCGCAAACGGCAAGCAAAACGGAGGCCAGAATGGCCTTGTACAATGAATCAAAAATCACACAGTTAAGAACTCTATGGGTACGAAAAAAAAGTACGAAAAAAAAAAACGTTTGTAATTCACTTTGAAGTACTGATGTGGTATCGACAAGAACGATAAATAAGGTACGCCGGCGCAAATGGCACGCAAAACGAAGGTCAGAATGGCCTTGTACAAGGAATCAAAAATCAAACCATTCAATACTCTATGGGTACAAAACAAAGTACGTAAAAAAACGTTGGTAATTCTCATTGAAGTACTGATGTGTAATCGACCAGAACGATAAATAAGGCACGCCGGCGCAAACGGCAAGCAAAACGGAGGCCAGAATGGCCTTGTACAAGGAATCAAAAATTACACCGTTAAGTACTCTATGGGTACAAAAAAGAGTACGAAAAAAACGTTTGTAATTCTCTTTGAAGTACTGATGTGATATCGACCAGAACGATAAATAAGGCACGCCGGCGCAAACGGGAAGCAAAACGGAGGCCAGAATGGCCTTGTACTAGGAATAAAAAATCACACCGTCAAATACTCTATGGGTACACAATAAAGTACGAAAAGAAATGTTTGTAATTCTCTTTGAAGTACTGACGTGATATCGACCAGAACAATAAATAGGGCATGCCGGCGCAAACGGCAAGCAAAACGGAGGCCAGAATGGCCTTGTACATGGAATCAATAATCACACAGTTAAGTACTTTATGGGTACGAAAAAAAGTACGAAAAAAACATTTGTAATTCTCTTTGAAGAACTGATGTGATATCGACCAGAACGATAAATAAGGCTCGCCGGCGCAAACAACAAGCAAAACAGAGGCTAGAATGGCCTAGTACAAGGAATCAAAAATCACACAGTTAAGTACTCTATGGGTACGAAAAAAAGTACGAAAAAAAATGTTTGTAATTCACTTTGAAGTACTGATGTGGTATCGACCAGAACGATAAATAAGGTATGCCGGTGCAAACGGCAAGCAAAACGGAGGTTAGAATGGCCTTGTACAAGGAATCAAAAATCACACCGTTAAATACTCTATGGGTACAAAACATAGTACGAAAAAAAACATTTGTAATTCTAATTGAAGTACTGATGTGTTATTGACCAGAAGGATAAATAAGGCACGCCGGCGTAAACGGCGAGCAAAATGGAGGCCACAATGGCCATGTACAAGGAATCAAAAATCACACCGTTAAGTACTCTATGGGAACAAAAAAGAGTACGAAAAAAAACGTTTGTAATTCTCTTTGAAGTACTGATGTGAAATCGACCAGAACGATAAATAAGGCACGCCGGCGCAAACGGCAAGCAAAACGGAGGCCATAGTGGCCTTGTGCTAGGATTCAAAAATCACACCGTTAAGTACTCTATGGGTACAAAAAAGAGTACGAAAAGAAACGTTTGTAATTCTCTTTGAAGTACTGATGTGATATCGACCAGAACGATAAATAAGGCACGCCGGCGCAAACGGCAAGCAAAATGGAGGCCAGAATGGCCTTGTACAAGGAATAAAAAATCACACAGTTAAGTACTCTATGGGTACGAAAAAAAGTATGAAAAAAAATGTTTGTAATTCTCTTTGAAGTACTGATGTGATATCGACCAGAACGATAAATAAGGCACACCGGCGCAAACGGCAAGCAAAACGGAGGCCAGAATCACACCGTAAAGTACTCTATGGCTACAAAAATAAGTACAAAAAAAACGTTTGTAATTCTCTTTGAAGTACTGATGTGATATCGACCAGAACAATAAATAGGGCATGCCGGCACAAACGGCAAGCAAAACGGAGGCCAGAATGGCCTTGTACAAGGTATCAAAAATCACACCGTTAATTACTCTATGGGTACAAAAAAGTGTGTGTAATTCTCTTTGAAGTACTGACGTTATATCGACCAGAACGATAAATAAGGCATGCCAGTGCAAACGGCAAGCAAACGGAGGCCAGAATGGCCTTGTACAAGGAATCAAAAATCACACCGTTAAGTACTCTATGGGTACAAAAAAAAGTACGAAAAAAAACGTTTGTAATTCTCTTTGAAGTACTGATGTGATATCGACCAGAACGATAAATAAGGCACGCCGGCGCAAACGGCAAGCAAAACGGAGGCCAGAATGGCCTTGTACAAGGAATCAAAAATCACACCGTTAAGTACTCTATGGGTACGAAAAAAAGTACGAAAAAAACGTTTGTAATTCTCTTTGAAGTACTGATGTGATATCGACCAGAACGATAAATAAGGCACGCCGGCACAAACGGCAAGCAAAACGGAGGCCAGAATGGCCTTGTACAAGGAATCAAAAATCACACCGTTAAGTACTCTATGGGTACGAAAAAGAGTACGAAAAAAAACGTTTGTAATTCTCTTTGAAGTACTGATGTGATATCGACCAGAACGATAAATAAGGCACGCCGGCGCAAACGGCAAGCAAAACGGAGGCCAGAATGGCCTTGTACAAGGAATCAAAAATCACACAGTTAAGTACTCTATGGGTACGAAAAAAAGTACGAAAAAATGTTTGTAATTCTCTTTGAAGTACTGATGTGATATCGACCAGAACGATAAATAAGGCACGCCGGCGCAAACGGCAAGCAAAACGGAGGCCAGAATGGCCTTGTACAAGGAATCAAAAATCACACAGTTAAGTACTCTATGGGTACGAAAAAAAGTACGAAAAAAAACGTTTGTAATTCTCTTTGAAGTACTGATGTGATATCGACCAGAACGATAAATAAGGCACGCCGGCGCAAACGGCAAGAAAAACGGAGGCCAGAATGGCCTTGTACAAGGAATCAAATATCACACAGTTAGGTAGTCTATGGGTACGAAAAAAAGTACGAAATAAAACGTTTGTAATTCTCTTTGAAGTACTGATGTGATATCGACCAGAACGATAAATAAGGCACGCCGGCGCAAACGGCAAGCAAAACGGAGGCCAGAATGGCCTTGTACAAGGAATCAAAAATCACACAGTTAAGTACTCTATGGGTACGAAAAAAAGTACGAAAAAAACGTTTGTAATTCTCTTTGAAGTACTGATGTGATATCGACCAGAACGATAAATAAGGCACGCCGGCGCAAACGGCAAGCAAAACGGAGGCCAGAATGGCCTTGTACAAGGAATCAAAAATCACACAGTTAAGTACTCTATGGGTACGAAAAAAAGTACGAAAAAAAATGTTTGTAATTCTCTTTGAAGTACTGATGTGATATCGACCAGAACGATAAATAAGGCACGCCGGCGCAAACGGCAAGCAAAACGGAGGCCAGAATGGCCTTGTACAAGGAATCAAAAATCACACAGTTAAGTACTCTATGGGTACGAAAAAAAGTACGAAAAAAAATGTTTGTAATTCTCTTTGAAGTACTGATGTGATATCGACCAGAACGATAAATAAGGCACGCCGGCGCAAACGGCAAGAAAAACGGAGGCCAGAATGGCCTTGTACAAGGAATCAAATATCACACAGTTAGGTAGTCTATGGGTACGAAAAAAAGTACGAAATAAAACGTTTGTAATTCTCTTTGAAGTACTGATGTGATATCGACCAGAACGATAAATAAGGCACGCCGGCGCAAACGGCAAGAAAAACGGAGGCCAGAATGGCCTTGTACAAGGAATCAAATATCACACAGTTAGGTAGTCTATGGGTACGAAAAAAAGTACGAAATAAAACGTTTGTAATTCTCTTTGAAGTACTGATGTGATATCGACCAGAACGATAAATAAGGCACGCCGGCGCAAACGGCAAGCAAAACGGAGGCCAGAATGGCCTTGTACAAGGAATCAAAAATCACACAGTTAAGTACTCTATGGGTACGAAAAAAAGTACGAAAAAAACGTTTGTAATTCTCTTTGAAGTACTGATGTGATATCGACCAGAACGATAAATAAGGCACGCCGGCGCAAACGGCAAGCAAAAGCGGAGGCGAATCACACCGTTAAGTACTCTATGGGTACAAAAATAAGTCTGAAAAAACGTTTGTAATTCTCTTTGAAGTACCGATGTGATATCGACGAGCGATAAATAAAAGGCGCCGCGTATAAGCGGCAAGCGAGCGGAGGCGAGAATGGTCTTGAACAAGGAATCAAAAATCACACCGTTAAGTACTCTATGGGTACAAAAAAAGTCTGAAAAAAACGTTTGTAATTCTCTTTGTAATCTTGATGTGATATCGACTATAACATTGAATAAAACGCTTGGTATAAGCGGCAAATGTCGGAGGCGAATGGCCTTGTACAAGAATCAAAAATCACAGATTAAGTACTCTATGGAGTACGAAAAAAGTCTGAAAAAACATTTGTAATTATCTTTGAAATCTTGATGTGATATCGACGAGCGATAAATAAAACGCGCGATAAGCAAGCGAAGCGGAGGCGAATGGCCTTGTACAAGAATCAAAACAACACGATTAAGTACTCTATGTACGAAAAAATGTTTGTAATTCTCTTTGAAATCTTGATGTGATATCAACGAGCGATTAATAAGGCACGCCGCGTAATCGGCAAGCAAAGCGGAGGCGAGAATCCTGGCGTTAAGTACTCTATGGGTACAAAAATAAGTCTGAAAAAAACGTTTGTAATTCTCTTTGAAATCTTGATGTGATATCGACGAATGATAAATAAAACCCCGGCACAAGCGGCAAGCAAAACGGAGGCCAGAATGGCCTTGTACAAGAATCAAAAATCACACAGTTAAGTACTCTATGGGTACGAAAAAATGTACGAATTTTTTTTTGTAATTCTCTTTGAATCACACCTTTAAGTACTCTGTGGGTACAAAAATAAGTATTAAAAAAAACGTTTGAAATTCTTTTTGAAGTACTTATATGTTATTGACCAGAACGATAAATAAGGCACGCCGGCGCAAACGGCAAGCAAAACGGAGGCCGTAATGGCCTTGTACAAGGAATCAAAAATCACACCGTTAAGTACTCTATGGGTACAGAAAAGAGTTTGAAAAAAAACGTTTGTAATTCTCTTTGAAGTACTGATGTGATATCGACCAGAACGATAAATAAGGCACGCCGGCGCAAACGGCAAGCAAAACGGAGGCAAGAATGGCCTTGTACAAAGAATGAAAAATCACACCGTTAAGACTCTATGGGTACAAAAAAGAGTACGAAAAAAACGTTTGTAATTCTCTTTGAAGTACTGATGTGATATCGACCAGAACGATAAATAAGGCACGCCGGTGCAAACAGCAAGCAAAACGGAGGCCAGAATGGCCTTGTACAAAGAATCAAAATTCACACCGTTAAGTACTCTATGGGTACAAAAAAAATTACAAAATAAAATGTTTGTAATTCTCTTTGAAGTACTGATGTGATATCGACTAGAATGATAAACAAGGCACTCTGGCGCAAACGACAAGCAAAACGGAGGCCAGAATCACACCGTTAAGTACTCTATGGGTACAAAAATAAGTATGAAAAAAACGTTTGTAATTCTCTTTTAAGTATTGATGTGATATCGACCAGAATGATAAATAAGCACACCGGCGCAAACGGCAAGCAAAACGGAGGCCAGAATGGACTTGTACAAGGAATCAAAAATCACACCGTTAAGTACTCTATGGGTACAAAAAAGAGTACGAAAAAAACGTTTGTAATTCTCTTTGAAGTAATGATGTGATATCGACCAGAACGATAAATAAGGCATGCCGGCGCAAACGGCAAGCAAAACGGAGGCCAGAATGGGCTTGTACAAGGAATAAAAAATCACACAGTTAAGTACTCTATGGGTACAAAAATAAGTACGAAAAAAAACGTTTGTAATTCTCTTAGAAGTACTGATGTGATATCGACCAGAACTATAAATAAGGCACGCTGGCGCAAACGGCATGCAAAACGGAGGCCAGAATGGCCATGTACAAGGAATCAAAAATCACAACGTTAAGTACTCTATGGGTACAAAAAAGAGAATGAAAAAAAACATTTGTAATTGTCTTTGAAGTACTAATGTGATATCGACCAGAACGATAAATAAGGCTCGCCGGCGCAAACGGCAAGCAAAACGGAGGCCAGAATAGCCTTGTACAAGGAATAAAAAATCACACCGTTAAGTACTCTATGGGTACAAAAAGAGTATGAAAAAAACGTTTGTAATTCTCTTTGAAGTACTGATGTGATATCGACCAGAACGATAAATAAGGCATGCCGCTGCAAACTGCAAGCAAAACGGAGGCCAGAATGGCCTTGTACAAGGAATCAAAAATCACACCGTTAAGCACTCAAAGGGTACGAAAAAAAGTACGAAAAAAAGTTTGTAATTCTCTTTGAAGTACTGATGTGGTATCAACCAAAACGATAATTAAGGTACGCCGGTGCAAACGGCAAGAAAAACGGAGGTCATAATGGCCTTGTACAAGGAATCAAAAATCACACCGTTAAGTACTCTATAGGTACAAAACAAAGTACGAAAAAAAAAACGTTTGTAATTCTCATTGAAGTACTGATGTGTTATCGACCAGAATGAAAAAGAAGGCACGCCGGCGCAAACGGCAAACAAAACGGTGGCCAAAATGGCCTTGTACAAGGAATCAAAAATCACACCGTTAAGTACTCTATGGGTACAAAAAAAAAAAAACATTGTAATTCTCTTTGAAATCTTGATGTGATATCGACGAGCGTTAAATAAGGCATGCGGCACAAGCGGCAAGCAAAGCGGAGACCGAATGGCCATGTACAAGGAATCAAAAATCACACCGTTAAGTACTCTATGGGTACAAAAAAGTCTGAAAAAAACATTTGTAATTCTCTTTGAAATCTTGATGTGATATCAACGAGCGATAAATAAAGCACGCCGTATAAGCGGCAAACAAAGCGGAGGCGAATGGCCTTGTACAAGAATCAAAAATCACACAGTTAAGTACTCTATGGGTACGAAAAGATTCTGAAAAAATGTTTGTAATTCTCTTTGAAATCTTGATGTGATATCGACGAACAATAAATAAGGCACGCCGGCATAAGCGGCAAGCAAAAGCGGAGGACATAATCCTGCAGTTAAGTACTCTATGGGTAAAAAATAAATATTAAAATAAACATTTGTAATTCTCTTTGAAATCTTGAGATGATATCGACGAGCGATAAATAAGGCCGCCGGCAAACGGCAAGCAAAACGGAGGCAATGGCCTTGTACAAGAATCAAAAATCACACCATTAAGTACTCTATGGGTACAAAAAAGTCTGAAAAAAACGTTTGTAATTCTCTTTGAAATCTTGATGTGATATAGACGAGCGATAAATAAGGCATGCCGGTATAAGCGGCAAGCAAAAGCGAGGCCGAATGGCCTTGTATAAGGAATCAAAAATCACACCGTTAAGTACTCTATGGGTACAAAAAAGTCTGAAAAAAAACATTTGTAATTCTCTTTGAAATCTTGATGTGATATCGACCGAGCGATAAATAAAACGGGGTATGTAAGCGGCAAGCAAAAGCGGAGGCGAATGGCCTTGTACAAGAATCAAAAATCACACAGTTAAATACTCTATGGGTCGAAAAAAAACGTTTGTAATTCTCTTTGAAGTACTGATGTGATATCGACCAGAACGATAAATAAGGCACGCCGGCGCAAACGGCAAGCAAAACGGAGGCCAGAATGGCCTTGTACAAGAAATCAAAAATCACACAGTTAAGTACTCTATGGGTACGAAAAAAAGTACGAAAAAAACTTTTGTAATTTTCTTTGAAGTACTGATGTGATATCGACCAGAACGATAAATAAGGCACGCCGGCGCAAACGGCAAGCAAAACGGAGGCCAGAATGGCCTTGTACAAGGAATCAAAAATCACACCGTTAAGTACTCTATGGGAACACAATAGAGTACGAAAAAAAACTTTTGTAATTCTCTTTGAAGTACTGATGTGATATTGACCAGAACGATAAATAAGGCATGTCGGCGCAAACGGCAAGCAAAACGGAGGCCAGAATGGCCTTGTACAAGGAATCAAAAATCACACCGTTAAGTACTCTATGGGTACAAAAAAGTGTATGAAAAAAAACATTTGTAATTCTCTTTGAAGTACGGATGTGATATCGACCAGAACGATAAATAAGGCACGCCGGCGCAAACGGCAAGCAAAACGGAGGCCAGAATGGCCTTGTACAAGGAATAAAATATCACACAGTTAAGTACTCTATGGGTACGAAAAAAAACGTTTGTAATACTCTTTGAAGTACTGATGTGGTATCGACCAGAACGATAAATAAAGTACGCCGGCGCAAACGGCAAGCGAAACGGAGGTCAGAATGGCCTTGTACAAGTAATCAAAAATCACACCGTTAAGTACTCTATGGGTACAAAAAAGAGTACGAAAAAAAATGTTTGTAATTCTCTTTGAAGTACTGATGTGTTATCGACCAGAACGATAAATAAGGCACGGCGGCACAAAAGGCAAGCAAAATGGAGGCCAGAATGGCCTTGTAGAAGGAATCAAAAATCACACAGTTAAGTTCTCTATGGTTACGATAAAAAGTACGAAAAAAAAACGTTTGTAATTCTCTTTGAAATACTGATGTGGTATCGACCAGAACGATAAATAAGGAACGCCGGCGCAAACGGCAAGCAAAACGGAGGTTAGAATGGCTTTGTACATGGAATCCAAAATCACACCGTTAAGTACTCTATGGGTACAAAAAAAAGTACGAAAAAAACATTAGTAATTCTCATTGAAGTACTGATGTGTTATCGACCAGAACGATAAATAAGGCACGCCGGCCCAAACGGCAAGCAAAACGGAGGCCAGAATGGCCTTGTACAAGGAATCAATAATAACACCGTTAAGTACCCTATGGGTACAACAAAGAGTACGAAAAAATGTTTGTAATTCTCTTTGAAGTACTGATTTGATATCAACCAGAACGATAAATAAGGCACGGCGGCGCAAAAGGCAAGCAAAATGGAGGCCAGAATGGCCTTGTACAAGGAATCAAAAATCACACAGTTAAGTACTCTATGGTTACGAAAAAAAACGTTTGTAATTCTCTTTGAAATACTGATGTGGTATCGACTAGAACGATAAATAAGGCACGCCGGCCCAAACGGCAAGCAAAACGGAGGCCATAATGGCCTTGTACGAGGAATCAAAAATCACACCGTTAATTACTCAATGGGTACAACAAAGAGTACGAAAAACGTATGTAATTCTCTTTGAAGTACTGATGTGATATCGACCAGAACTATAAATAAGGGACGGCGGCGCAAACGGCAAGCAAAACGGTGGCCATAATGGCCTTGTACAAGGAATCAAAAATCACACAGTTAAGTAATCTATGGGTACAAAAAAAAAGTACGAAAAAAATGTTTGTAATTCTCTTTGAAGTACTGATGTGGTATCGACCAAAACGATAAATAAGGTATGCCGGCGCAAACGGAAAGCAAAACGGAGGTCAGAATGGCCTTTTACAAGGAATCAAAAATCACACCGTTAAGTACTCTATGGGTACAAAACAAAGTATGAAAAAAATGTTTGTAATTCTCTTTGAAATCTTGATGTGATATCGACGAACAATAAATTAAACCTTGCGCATATAAGCGCAAGCAAAAGCGGAGGCCAGAATGGCCTTGTACAAGGAATCAAAAATCACACCGTTAAGTACTCTATGGGTACAAAAAAGAGTACGAAAAAAAACGTTTGTAATTCTCTTTGAAGTACTGATGTGATATCGACCAGAACGATAAATAAGGCACGCCGGTGCAACCGGCAAGATAAACGGAGGCCAGAATGGCATTTTACAAGGAATCAAAAATCACACAGTTAAGTACTCTATGGGTACAAAAAAAAGTACAAAAAAAAACGTTTGTAATTTTCTTTGAAGTACTGATGTGATATCGACCAGAACGATAAATAAGGCACGCCGGCGCATACGGCAAGCAAAACGGAGGTATCAAAAATCACACTGTTAAGTACTCTATGGGTACAAAAAAAGTACGGAAAAAAACGTTTGTAATTCTCTTTGAAGTACTGAGATGATATCGACCAGAACGATAAATAAGGCACGCCGGCGCAAACGGCAAGCAAAACGGAGGTCAAAAAGGCCTTGTACAAGGAATCAAAATTCACACCGTTAATTACTCTATGGGTACAAAAAAGAGTACGAAAAAAACGTTTGTAATTCTCTTTGAAGTACTGATGTGATATAGACCAGAACGATAAATAAGGCATGCGGTATAAGCGGCAAGCAAAAGCGGAGGCCGAATGGCCTTGTACAAGGAATCAAAAATCACACCGTTAAGTACTCTATGGGTACAAAAAAGTCTGAAAAAAACATTGTAATTCTCTTTGAAATCTTGATGTGATATCGACGAGCGATAAATAAGGCGTGCGGCACAAGCGGCAAGCAAAGCGGAGACGAGAATGGCCATGTACGAGAATCAAAAATCACCTATGGGTACAAAAAAGAGTCGAAAAAAAACATTTGTAATTCTCTTTGAAATCTTGATGTGATATCAACGAGAACGATAAATAAAGACGCCGGCGCAAACAGCAAGCAAAACGGAGGCCAGAATGGCCTTGTACAAGGAATCAAAAATCACACAGTTAAGTACTCTATGGGTACGGAAAAAATTACGAAAAAAAATGTTTGTAATTCTCTTTGAAGTACTGATGTGATATCGACCAGAACAATAAATAAGGCACGCCGGCGCAAACGGCAAGCAAAACGGAGGACATAATCACACCGTTAAGTACTCTATGGGTAAAAAAATAAATATTAAAAAAACGTTTGTAATTCTCTTTGAAGTACTGAGATGATATCGACCAGAACGATAAATAAGGCACGCCGGCGCAAACGGCAAGCAAAACGGAGGCCAGAATGGCCTTGTACAAGGAATCAAAAATCACACAGTTAAGTACTCTATGGGTACGAAAAAAATGTACAAAAAAAAATCGTTTGTAATTCTCTTTGAAATCTTGATGTGATATAGACGAGCGATAAATAAGGCATGCGGTGCAAGCGGCAAAAAAGCGGAGCCGAATGGCCTTGTACTAGGAATCAAAAATCACACCGTTAAGTACTCTATGGGTACAAAAAAGAGTACGAAAAAAAACATTTGTAATTCTCTTAGAAGTACTGATGTGATATCGACCAGAACGATAAATAAGGCACGGCGGCGCAAACGGCATGCAAAACGGAGGCCAGAATGGCCTTGTACAAGGAATTAAAAATCACACAGTTAAGTACTCTATGGGTACGAAAAAAAAGTACAAAAAAAAAACATTTGTAATTCTCTTTGAAGTATTGATGTGATATCGACCAGAACAATAAATAAGGCATGCTGGCGCAAACGGCAAGAAAAACGGAGGACAGAATCACACCGTTAAGTACTCTATAGGTACAAAAATAAGTACAAAAAAACTTTTGTATTTTTCTTTGAAGTACTGATGTGATATCGACCAGAACGATAAATAAGGCACGCTGGCGCAAACGCCAAGCAAAACGGAGGTCAGAATGGCCTTGTACAAGGAATCAAAAATCACACCGTTAAGTACTCTATGGGTACAAAAAAAGTCTGAAAAAAACTTTTGTAATTCTCTTTGAAATCTTGATGTGATATGGACTAGAGCGATAAATAAGGCATGTCGGCGAGACGGCAAGCAAAACGGAGGCGAATGGCCTTGTACAAGAATCAAAAATCACACCGTTAAGTACTCTATGGGTACAAAAAAAGTCTGAAAAAAACATTTGTAATTCTCTTTGAAATCGGATGTGATATCGACCAGAACGATAAATAAGGCCCGCGGCACAAACGGCAAGCAAAAGGGAGGCGAATGGCCTTGTACAAGAATAAAAAATCACACAGTTAAGTACTCTATGGGTACGAAAAAAATCTGAAAAAAACGTTTGTATTACTCTTTGAAATCTTGATGTGGTATCGACGAACGATAAATAAAGTACGCCGGCGCAACGGCAAGCAAAAGAGGTCAGAATGACCTTGTAGAAGTAATCAAAAATCACACCGTTAAGTACTCTATGGGTACAAAAAAGAGTACGAAAAAAAATGTTTGTAATTCTCTTTGAAGTACTGATGTGATATCGACCAGAACGATAAATAAGGCATGGCGGCACAAAAGGCAAGCAAAATGGAGGCCAGAATGGCCTTTTACAAGGAATCAAAAATCACACAATTAAGTACTCTATGGTTACGAAAAAAAGTACAAAAAAAAACGTTTGTAATTCTCTTTGAAATACTGATGTGGTATCGACCAGAACGATAAATAAGGCACGCCGGCGCAAACGGAAAGCAAAACGGAGGTTAGAATGGCTTTGTACAAGGAATCAAAAATCACACCGTTAAGTACTCTATGGGTACAAAAAAAAGTACGAAAAAAAAACGTTGGTAATTCTCATTGAATTACTGATGTGTTATCGACCAGAACGATAAATAAGGCACGCCGGCCCAAACGGCAAGCAAAACGGAGGCCAGAATGGCCTTGTACAAGGAATCAAAAATCACACCGTTAATTACTCTATGGGTACGAAAAAAAGTACGAAAAAAACGTTTGTAATTCTCTTTGAAGTACTGATGTGGTATAGACCAGAACGATAAATAAGGTATGCCGGCTCAAACGGAAAGCAAAACGGAGGTCAGAATGGCTTTTTACAAGGAATCAAAAATCACACCGTTAAGTACTCTATGGGTACAAAACAAAGTACGAAAAAAAACGTTTGTAATTCTCTTTGAAGTACTGCTGTGATATCGACCAGAACGATAAATAAGGCACGCCGGCGCAAACTGCAAGCAAAACGGAGGCCAGAATGGCCTTGTACAAGGAATCAAAAATCACACCGTTAAGTACTCTATGGGTACAAAAAAGTGTAGAAAAAAACGTTTGTAATTCTCTTTGAAGTACTGATGTGATATCGACCAGAACGATAAATAAGGCACGCCGGTGCAACCGGCAAGAAAAACGGAGGCCAGAATGGCATTTACAAGGAATCAAAAATCACACAGTTAAGTACTCTATGGGTACGAAAAAAAGTCTGAAAAAAACGTTTGTAATTTTCTTTGAAGTACTGATGTGATATCGACCAGAACGATAAATAAGGCACACCGGCGCTAACGTCAAGCAAAACGGAGGTATCAAAAATCACACTGTTAAGTACTCTATGGGTACAAAAAGTCTACGAAAAAACGTTTGTAATTCTCTTTGAAATCTTGGCGTGATATCGACGAGCGATAAATAAGGCACGCCGCCGTAAACGGCAAGCAAAACGGAGGCCAAAAGGGCCTTGTACAAGGAATCAAAAATCCTGCGTTAAGTACTCTATGGTCCGAAAAAAAGTCTGATTTTCTTTGAAATCTTGATGTGATATCGACGAGCGATAAATAAGGCACACCGCGCATAAGCGGCAAGCAAAGCGGAGGTATCAAAATCACCTTTATTAAGTACTCTATGGGTACAAAAAAAGTCTGAAAAAAGCGTTTGTAATTCTCTTTGAAATCTTGGCGTGATATCGACGAGAATGATAAATAAAAGGCCTTGGTATAAGCGGCAAAAAAAGCGGAGGCCAAAAGGGCCTTGTACAAGGAATCAAAATTCACACCGTTAAGTACTCTATTTGTACAAAAAAAATTCTGAAAAAAAGTTTGTAATTCTCTTTGAAATCTTGATGTGATATCGACCGGAATGATAAATAAGGCATGCAGTATAAGCGGCAAGCAAAAGCGGAGGCCAGAATGGCTTTGTACAAGGAATCAAAAATCACACCGTTAAGTACTCTATCGTACAAAAAGAATCTGAAAAAAATGTTTGTAATTCTCTTTGAAATCTTGATGTAATATCGACGAGCGATAAATAAGGGCGGTATAAGCGGCAAGAAAAACGGAGCATGGCCTTGTACAAGGAATCAAAAATCACACGATTAAGTACTCTATGGGTAGCGAAAAAAATCTGAAAAAAAGCGTTTGTAATTCTCTTTGAAATCTTGATGTGGTATCGACGAAGCGATAAATAAGGTATGCGGTATAAGCGGAAAGCAAAAGCGGAGGTCATAATGGCCTTTTACAAGGAATCAAAAATCACACCGTTAAGTACTCTATGGGTACAAAACAAAGTCTGAAAAAACGTTTGCAATTCTCTTTGAAATCTTGATGTGATATCGACGAGCGATAAATAAAACGCATGGTATAAGCGCAAAGCAAAAGCGGAGGCGAATGGCCTTGTACAAGGAATCAAAAATCACACAGTTAAGTACTCTATGGGTACGAAAAAAAGTACGAAAAAAAAAACATTTGTAATTCTCTTTGAAGTACTGATGTGATATCAACCAGAACGATAAATAAGGCACGCCGGTGCAACCGGCAAGAAAAACGGAGGCCAGAATGGCATTTTACAAGGAATCAAAAATCACACAGTTAAGTACTCTATGGGTACGAAAAAAAGTACGAAAAAAAAACGTTTGTAATTTTCTTTGAAGTACTGATGTGATATCGACCAGAACGATAAATAAGGCACACCGGCGCAAACGGCAAGCAAAACGGAGGTATCAAAAATCACACTGTTAAGTACTCTATGGGTACAAAAAAAGTATGGAAAAAAACGTTTGTAATTCTCTTTGAAGTACTGACGTGATATCGACCAGAACGATAAATAAGGCACGCCGGCGCAAACGGCAAACAAAACGGAGGCCAAAAGGGCCTTGTAAAAGGAATCAAAATTCACACCGTTAAGTACTCTATTTGTACAAAAAAAAAGTTACGAAAAAAAACGTTTGTAATTCTCTTTGAAGTACTGATGTGATATCGACCCGAACGATAAATAAGGCACGCCAGCGCAAACGGCAAGCAAAACGGAGGCCATAATGGCTTTGTACAAGGAATCAAAAATCACACCGTTAAGTACTCTATGGGTACAAAAAAGAGTACGAAAAAAAATGTTTGTAATTCTCTTTGAAATCTTGATGTGATATCGACGAGCGATAAATAAGACCGCCGCCGCATAAGCGGCAAACAAAGCGGAGGCTAGAATGGCCTTGTACAAGGAATCAAAAATCACGCAGTTAAGTACTCTATGGGTACGAAAAAAGTACAAAAAAAGCGTTTGTAATTCTCTTTGAAATCTTGATGTGATATCGACCGGAGACGATAAATAAAACTATGGCGCAAATGGCAAACAAAAGCGGAGGCGAGAATGGCCTTGTACTAGAATAAAAATCCTGCAGTTAAGTACTCTATGGGTATGAAAAAATGTCAAAACGTTTATAATTCATTTGAAATCTTGATGTGGTATCGACCGAGCGATAAATAAAGTACGCCGGCTTAAGCGGCAAGCAAAAGCGGAGGTCGAATGGGTTTGTACAAGGAATCAAAAATCACACGTTAAGTACTCTATGGGTACAAGACAAAATCTGAAAAAAATGTTTGTAATTCTCATTGAAATCTTGATGTGTTATCGGCGGAACGATAAATAAAACCTTGCGGTATAAGCAAGCAAAAGCGGAGGCGAATGGCCTTGTACAAGGAATAAAAATCACACCGTTAAGTACTCTATGGGTACAAAAAAGTCTGAAAAAAATGTTTATAATTCTCATTGAAATCTTGATCGGATATCGACGAGCGATAAATAAGGCATGCAGTGCATAAGCGACAAACAAAAGCGGAGGCGAATGGCCTTGTACAAGAATCAGAAATCACACCGTTAAGTACTCTATGGGTACAAAAAAGTCTGAAAAAAAAGGTTTGTAATTCTCTTTGAAATCTTGATGTCATATCGACGAGCGATAAATAAGGCACGCTGGCACAAACGGCAAGCAAAACGGAGGCGAATGGCCTTGTACAAGGAATCAAAAATCACACAGTTACGTACTTTATGGGTACGAAAAAAAGTACGAAAAAAAACGTTTGTAATTCTCTTTGAAGTACTGATGTGGTATCGACCAGAACGTTAAATAAGGTACGCCGGCGCAAACGGCAAGCATAACGGAGGTCAGAATGGCCTTGTACAAGGAATAAAAAATCACTCCGTTAAGTACTCTGTGGGTACAAAACAAAGTACAAAAAAAAGACGTTTGTAATTCTCATTGAAATACTGATGTGTTATCGACCAGAACGATAAATAAGGCACGCCGGCCCAAACGGCAAGCAAAACGGAGGCCAGAATGGCCTTGCACAAGGAATCAAAAATCACACCGTTAAGTACTCTATGTGTTCAACAAAGAGTACGAAAAAATGTTCGTAATTCTCTTTGTAGTACTGATGTGATATCGACCATAACGATAAATAAGGCACGGCGGCGCAAAAGGAAAGCATAATGGAGGCCAGAATGGCCTTGTACAAGGAATCAAAAATCACACAGTTAAGTACTCTATGGTTACGAAAAAAAGTACGAAAAAAAACGTTTGTAATTTTCTTTGAAATACTGATGTGGTATCGACCAGAACGATAAACAAGGCACGCCGGCGCAAACGGCAAGCAAAACGGAGGTTAGAATGGCTTTGTACAAGGAATCAATAATCACACCGTTAAGTACTCTATGGGTACAAAAAAAATTACGAAAAAAACGTTAGTAATTCTAATTGAAGTAATGATGTGTTATCGACCAGAACGATAAATAAGGCACGCCGGCCCAAACGGCAAGCAAAACGGAGGCCAGAATGGCCTTGTACACGGAATCAAAAATCACACCGTTAAGTACTCTATGGGTACAACAAAGAGTACGAAAAAACGTTTGTAATTCTCTTTGAAGTACTGATGTGATATCGACCAGAACGATAAATAAAGGACGGCGGCGCAAACGGCAAGCAAAACGGAGGCCAGAATGGCCTTGTACAAGGAATCAAAAATCACACAGTTAAGTCCTCTATGGGTACGAAAAAAGTATGAAAAAAACGTTTGTAATTCTCTTTGAAGTACTGATGTGGTATCGACCAGACCGATAAATAAGGAATGCCGGCGCAAACGGAAAGCAAAACGGAGGTCAGAATGGCCTTTTACAAGGAATCAAAAATCACACCGTTAAGTACTCTATGGGTACAAAACAAAGTACGAAAAAAAAACGTTTGTATTTCTCTTTGAAGTACTAATGTGATATCGACCAGAACGATAAATAAGGCACGCCGGCGCAAATTGCAAGCAAAACGGAGGCCAGAATGGCCTTGTACAAGGAATAAAAAATCACACCGTTAAGTACTCTATGGGTACAACAAAGAGTACGAAAAAATGTTTGTAATTCTCTTTGAAGTACTGATTTGATATCAACCAGAACGATAAATAAGGCACGGCGGCGCAAAAGGCAAGCAAAATGGAGGCCAGAATGGCCTTGTACAAGGAATCAAAAATCACACAGTTAAGTACTCTGTGGTTACGAAAAAAAACGTTTGTAATTCTCTTTGAAATACTGATGTGGTATCGACTAGAACGATAAATAAGGCACGCCGGCCCAAACGGCAAGCAAAACGGAGGCCATAATGGCCTTGTACGAGGAATCAAAAATCACACCGTTAATTACTCTATGGGTACAACAAAGAGTATGAAAAAACGTATGTAATTCTCTTTGAAGTACTGATGTGATATCGACCAGAACGATAAATAAGGGACGGCGGCGCAAACGGCAAGCAAAACGGAGGCCATAATGGCCTTGTACAAGGAATCAAAAATCACACAGTTAAGTAATCTATGGGTACAAAAAAAAAAGTACGAAAAAAACGTTTGTAATTCTCTTTGAAGTACTAATGTGGTATCGACCAAAACGATAAATAAGGTATGCCGGCGCAAACGGAAAGCAAAACGGAGGTCAGAATGGCCTTTTACAAGGAATCAAAAATCACACCGTTAAGTACTCTATGGGTACAAAACAAAGTATGAAAAAAAATGTTTGTAATTCTCTTTGAAATCTTGATGTGATATCGACGAACAATAAATTAAACGCGCGTATAAGCGCAAGCAAAACGGAGGCAGAATGGCCTTGTACAGGAATCAAAAATCACACCGTTAAGTACTCTATGGGTACAAAAAAAGTACGAAAAAATAATTCTCTTTGAAGTACTGATGTGATATCGACCAGAACGATAAATAAGGCACGCCGGTGCAACCGGCAAGATAAACGGAGGCCAGAATGGCATTTTACAAGGAATCAAAAATCACACAGTTAAGTACCCTATGGGTACAAAAAAAAGTACAAAAAAAAAGTTTGTAATTTTCTTTGAAGTACTGATGTGATATCGACCAGAACGATAAATAAGGCACGCCGGCGCATACGGCAAGCAAAACGGAGGTATCAAAAATCACACTGTTAAGTACTCTATGGGTACAAAAAAAGTACGGAAAAAAACGTTTGTAATTCTCTTTGAAGTACTGAGATGATATCGACCAGAACGATAAATAAGGCACGCCGGCGCAAACGGCAAGCAAAACGGAGGTCAAAAAGGCCTTGTACAAGGAATCAAAATTCACACCGTTAATTACTCTATGGGTACAAAAAATAGTACGAAAAAAACGTTTGTAATTCTCTTTGAAGTACTGATGTGATATAGACCAAAACGATAAATAAGGCATGCCGGCGCAAACGGCAAGCAAAACGGAGGCCCGAATGGCCTTGTACAAGGAATCAAAAATCACACCGTTAAGTACTCTATGGGTACAAAAAAGTCTGAAAAAAACATTTGTAATTCTCTTTGAAATCTTGATGTGATATCGACGAGCGATAAATAAGGCATGCCGGCACAAAGCGGCAAAGCAAAAGCGGAGACGAATGGCCATGTACAGGAATCAAAAATCACCATTAAGTACTCTATGGGTACAAAAAAGAGTACGAAAAAAAACATTTGTAATTCTCTTTGAAGTACTGATGTGATATCAACCAGAACGATAAATAAAGCACGCCGGCGCAAACAGCAAGCAAAACGGAGGCCAGAATGGCGTTGTACCAGGAATCAAAAATCACACAGTTATATACTCTATGGGTACGGAAAATATTACGAAAAAAAATGTTTGTAATTCTCTTTGAAGTACTGATGTGATATCGACCAGAACAATAAATAAGGCACGCCGGCGCAAACGGCAAGCAAAACGGAGGACATAATCACACCGTTAAGTACTCTATGGGTAAAAAAATAAATATTAAAAAAACGTTTGTAATTCTCTTTGAAGTACTGAGATGATATCGACCAGAACGATAAATAAGGCACGCCGGCGCAAACGGCAAGCAAAACGGAGGCCAGAATGGCCTTGTACAAGGAATCAAAAATCACACCGTTAAGTACTCTAAGGGTACAAAAAAGAGTACAAAAAAAAAACGTTTGTAATTCTCTTTGAAGTACTGATGTGATATAGACCAGAACGATAAATAAGGCATGCCGGTGCAAACGGCAAGCAAAACGGAGGCCCGAATGGCCTTGTACATGGAATCAAAAATCACACCGTTAAGTACTCTATGGGTACAAAAAAGAGTACGAAAAAAAACATTTGTAATTCTCTTAGAAGTACTGATGTGATATCGACCAGAACGATAAATAAGGCACGGCGGCGCAAACGGCATGCAAAACGGAGGCCAGAATGGCCTTGTACAAGGAATCAAAAATCACACAGTTAAGTACTCTATGGGTACGAAAAAAAAGTACAAAAAAAAAACGTTTGTAATTCTCTTTGAAGTATTGATGTGATATCGACAAGAACAATAAATAAGGCACGCTGGCGCAAACGGCAAGAAAAACGGAGGACAGAATCACACCGTTAAGTACTCTATAGGTACAAAAATAAGTACAAAAAAACTTTTGTATTTTTCTTTGAAGTACTGATGTGATATTGACCAGAACGATAAATAAGGCACGCTGGCGCAAACGCCAAGCAAAACGGAGGTCAGAATGGCCTTGTACAAGGAATCAAAAATCACACCGTTAAGTACTCTATGGGTACAAAAAAGAGTACGAAAAAAAAACTTTTGTAATTCTCTTTGAAGTACTGATGTGATATGGACTAGAACGATAAATAAGGCATGTCGGCGCAGACGGCAAGCAAAACGGAGGCCAGAATGGCCTTGTACAAGGAATCAAAAATCACACCGTTAAGTACTCTATGGGTACAAAAAAGAGTACGAAAAAAACATTTGTAATTCTCTTTGAAGTATGGATGTGATATCGACCAGAACGATAAATAAGGCCCGGCGGCACAAACGGCAAGCAAAAGGGAGGCCAGAATGGCCTTGTACAAGGAATAAAAAATCACACAGTTAAGTACTCTATGGGTACGAAAAAAAGTACGAAAAAAACGTTTGTATTACTCTTTGAAGTACTGATGTGGTATCGACCAGAACGATAAATAAAGTACGCCGGCGCAAACGGCAAGCAAAACGGAGGTCAGAATGACCTTGTAGAAGTAATCAAAAATCACACCGTTAAGTACTCTATGGGTACAAAAAAGAGTACGAAAAAAAATGTTTGTAATTCTCTTTGAAGTACTGATGTGATATCGACCAGAACGATAAATAAGGCATGGCGGCACAAAAGGCAAGCAAAATGGAGGCCATAATGGCCTTTTACAAGGAATCAAAAATCACACAGTTAAGTACTCTATGGTTACGAAAAAAAGTACAAAAAAAAACGTTTGTAATTCTCATTGAATTACTGATGTGTTATCGACCAGAACGATAAATAAGGCACGCCGGCCCAAACGGCAAGCAAAACGGAGGCCAGAATGGCCTTGTACAAGGAATCAAAAATCACACCGTTAATTACTCTATGGGTACGAAAAAAGTCTGAAAAAAACGTTTGTAATTCTCTTTGAAATCTTGATGTGGTATAGACGAGCGATAAATAAGGTATGCGGCTCAAGCGGAAAGCAAAGCGGAGGTCGAATGGCTTTTTACAAGGAATCAAAAATCACACCGTTAAGTACTCTATGGGTACAAAACAAAGTCTGTTCTCTTTGAAATCTTCTTGTGATATCGACCGAGCGATAATTAAAACCGGTATAAGCGCAAGCAAAGCGGAGGCAGAATGGCCTTGTACAAGAATCAAAAATCACACCGTTAAGTACTCTATGGGTACAAAAAAGTCTGAAAAAATAATTCTCTTTGAAGTACTGATGTGATATCGACCAGAACGATAAATAAGGCACGCCGGTGCAACCGGCAAGAAAAACGGAGGCCAGAATGGCATTTTACAAGGAATCAAAAATCACACAGTTAAGTACTCTATGGGTACGAAAAAAAGTACGAAAAAAAAACGTTTGTAATTTTCTTTGAAGTACTGATGTGATATCGACCAGAACGATAAATAAGGCACACCGGCGCTAACGGCAAGCAAAATGGAGGTATCAAAAATCACACTGTTAAGTACTCTATGGGTACAAAAAAGTACGGAAAAAAACGTTTGTAATTATCTTTGAAGTACTGACGTGATATCGACCAGAACGATAAATAAGGCACGCCGGCGCAAACGGCAAGCAAAACGGAGGCCAAAAGGGCCTTGTACAAGGAATCAAAAATCACACAGTTAAGTACTCTATGGGTACGAAAAAAAGTACGAAAAAAAAAACGTTTGTAATTTTCTTTGAAGTACTGATGTGATATCGACCAGAACGATAAATAAGGCACACCGGCGCAAACGGCAAGCAAAACGGAGGTATCAAAAATCACACTGTTAAGTACTCTATGGGTACAAAAAAAGTACGGAAAAAAACGTTTGTAATTCTCTTTGAAGTACTGACGTGATATCGACCAGAATGATAAATAAGGCACGCCGGCGCAAACGGCAAGCAAAACGGAGGCCAAAAGGGCCTTGTACAAGGAATCAAAATTCACACCGTTAAGTACTCTATTTGTACAAAAAAAAGTTACGAAAAAAAAGTTTGTAATTCTCTTTGAAGTACTGATGTGATATCGACCAGAATGATAAATAAGGCATGCCAGCGCAAACGGCAAGCAAAACGGAGGCCAGAATGGCTTTGTACAAGGAATCAAAAATCACACCGTTAAGTACTCTATGCGTACAAAAAAGTCTGAAAAAAATGTTTGTAATTCTCTTTGAAGTACTGATGTAATATCGACGAGAACGATAAATAAGGTACGCCGGCATAAACGGCAAGAAAAACGGAGGCCATAATGGCCTTGTACATGGAATCAAAAATCACACCGTTAAGTACTCTATGGGTACAAAAAAAAATACGTAAAAAACGTTTGTAATTCTCTTTGAAATCTTGATGTGGTATCGACCGGAACGATAAATAAGGTATGCCGGCGCATACGGAAAGCAAAACGGAGGTCATAATGGCCTTTTACAAGGAATCAAAAATCACACCGTTAAGTACTCTATGGGTACAAAAAAAAGTCTGAAAAAAACCGTTTGCAATTCTCTTTGAAATCTTGATGTGATATCGACCGAGCGATAAATAAAGGCCGCGGCATAAGCGCAAAGCAAAACGGAGGCCGAATGGCCTTGTACAAGGAATCAAAATCACACCGTTAAGTACTCTATGGGTACAAAAAAAGTACGTTTGTAATTCTCTTTGAAATCTTGATGTGATATCAACCAGAACGATAAATAAGGCACGCCGGTGCAACCGGCAAGAAAAACGGAGGCCAGAATGGCATTTTACAAGGAATCAAAAATCACACAGTTAAGTACTCTATGGGTACGAAAAAAAGTAAAAAAAAAAGTTTGTAATTTTCTTTGAAGTATTGATGTGATATCGACCAGAACGATAAATAAGGCACACCGGCGCAAACGGCAAGCAAAACGGAGGTATCAAAAATCACACTTTATAAGTACTCTATGGGTACAAAAGAGTACGAAAAAAATGTTTGTAATTCTCTTTGAAATCTTGATGTGATATCGACCGAGCGATAAATAAGACGCCGCCCAAACGGCAAGCAAAACGGAGGCTAGAATGGCCTTGTACAAGGAATCAAAAATCAGTTAAGTACTCTATGGGTACGAAAAAATTACAAAAAAAAGCGTTTGTAATTCTCTTTGAAGTACTGATGTGATATCGACCAGAACGATAAATAAGGCACGCCGGCGCAAACGGCAAGCAAAACGGAGGCCAGAATGGCCTTGTACTAGGAATAAAAAATCACACAGTTAAGTACTCTATGGGTACAAAAAATGTACGAAACGTTTGTAATTCTGTTTGAAGTACTGATGTGGTATCGACCAGAACGATAAATAAGGTACGCCGGCTTAAACGGCAAGCAAAACGGAGGTCAGAATGGCTTTGTACAAGGAATCAAAAATCACACCGTTAAGTACTCTATGGGTACAAAACAAATCTGAAAAAATGTTTGTAATTCTCATTGAAATCTTGATGTGTTATCGACGAAACGATAAATAAAACACGCCGATAAGCAGCAACCAAAAGCGGAGGCGGAATGGCCTTGTACAAGGAATAAAAAATCACACCGTTAAGTACTCTATGGGTACAAAAAGTCTGAAAAAAATGTTTGTAATTCTCATTGAAATCTTGATCGGATATCGACCAGAACGATAAATAAGGCATGCCGGCACAAACGACAAGCAAAACGGAGGCCAGAATGGCCTTGTACAAGGAATCAGAAATCACACCGTTAAGTACTCTATGGGTACAAAAAAGAGTTCGAAAAAAAAAGGTTTGTAATTCTCTTTGAAGTACTGATGTCATATCGACCAGAACGATAAATAAGGCACGGTGGCGCAAACGGCAAGCAAAACGGAGGCCAGAATGGCCTTGTACAAGGAATCAAAAATCACACAGTTAAGTACTTTATGGGTACGAAAAGAAGTACGAAAAAAAACGTTTGTAATTCTCTTTGAAGTACTGATGTGGTATCGACCAGAACGTTAAATAAGGTACGCCGGCGCAAACGGCAAGCAAAACGGAGGTCAGAATGGCCTTGTACAAGGAATAAAAAATCACACCGTTAAGTACTCTATGGGTACAAAACAAAGTACAAAAAAAAGACGTTTGTAATTCTCATTGAAGTACTGATGTGTTATCGACCAGAACGATAAATAAGGCACGCCGGCGCAAACGGCAAGCAAAACGGAGGCCAGAATGGCCTTGTACAAGGAATCAAAAATCACACCGTTAAGTACTCTATGGGTACAAAAAAGAGTACAAAAAAATGTTTGTAATTCTCTTTGAAGTACTGATGTGATATCGACCAGAACGATAAATAAGGCACGCCGGCGCAAACGGAAAGCAAAACGGAGGCCAGAATGGCCTTGTACAAGGAATCAAAAATCACACAGTTAAGTACTCTATGGGTACGAAAAAAAGTACGGAAAAAAACGTTTGTAATTCTCTTTGAAGTACTGATGTGGTATCGACCAGAACGATAAATAAGGCACGCCGGCGCAAACGGCAAGCAAAACGGAGGTCAGAATGGCCTTGTACAAGGAATCAAAAATCACACCGTTAAGTACTCTATGGGTACAAAAAAAAGTACGAAAAAAACGTTTGTAATTCTCATTGAAGTACTGATGTGTTATCGACCAGAACGATAAATAAGGCACGCCGGCGCAAACGGCAAGCAAAACGGAGGCCAGAATGGCCTTGTACAAGGAATCAAAAATCACACCGTTAAGTACTCTATGGGTACAAAAAAGAGTACGAAAAAACGTTTGTAATTCTCTTTGAAGTACTGATGTGATATCGACCAGAACGATAAATAAAGGGCGGTAAGCGGCAAAGCAGCAAAGCGGAGGCCATAATGGCCTTGTACAAGGAATCAAAAATCACAGTTAAGTCCTCTATGGGTACGAAAAAAATCTGAAAAAAACGTTTGTAATTCTCTTTGAAGTACTGATGTGGTATCGACGAGAACGATAAATAAGGTACGCCGGCACAAACGGCAAGCAAAACGGAGGTCAGAATGGCCTTGTACAAGGAATCAAAAATCACACCGTTAAGTACTCTATGGGTACAAAACAAAATACGTAAAAAACGTTTGTATTTCTCTTTGAAGTACTAATGTGATATCGACCAGAACGATAAATAAGGCACGCCGGCGCATACGGGAAGCAAAACAGCGGCCAGAATGGCCTTGTACAAGGAATCAAAAATCACACCGTTAAGTACTCTATGGGTACAAAAAAGAGTACGAAAAAAACCGTTTGTAATTCTCATTGAAATCTTGATGTGATATCGACCGAGCGATAAATAAGGCACGCCGGTGCAACCGGCAAGCAAAACGGAGGCCAGAATGGCCTTGTACAAGGAATCAAAAATCACACAGTTAAGTACTCTATGGGTACGAAATAAAGTACGAAAAAAAAACGTTTGTAATTCTCTTTGAAGTACTGATGTGATATCGACCAGAACGATAAATAAGGCACGCCGGCGCAAACGGCAAGCAAAACGGAGGTATCAAAAATCACACTGTTAAGTACTCTATGGGTTCAAAAAAAGTACGGAAAAAATGTTTGTAATTCTCTTTGAAGTACTGATGTGATATCGACCAGAACGATAAATAAGGCACGCCGGCGCAAACGGCAAGCAAAACGGAGGCCAGAATGGCCTTGTACAAGGAATCAAAATTCACACCGTTAAGTACTCTATGGGTACAAAAAAAGTTACGAAAAAAAACGTTTGTAATTCTCTTTGAAGTACTGATGTGATATCGACCAGAACGATAAATAAGGCACCCCGGCGCAAACGGCAAGCAAAACGGAGGGCAGAATCACACCGTTAAGTACTCTATGGGTACAAAAATAAGTACGAAAAAAAATGTTTGTAATTCTCTTTGAAGTACTGATGTGATATCGACCAGAACGATAAATAAGGCATGCCGGCGCAAACGGCAAGCAAAACGGAGGCCAGAATGGCCTTGTACAAGGAATAAAAAATCACACCGTTAAGTACTCTATGGGTACAAAAAAGAGTACGAAAAAAAACATTTGTAATTCTCTTTGAAGTACTGATGTGATATCGACCAGAACGATAAATAAGGCACGCCGGCGCAAACGGCAAGCAAAACGGAGGCCAGAATGGCCTTGTACAAGGAATCAAAAATCACACAGTTAAGTACTCTATGGGTACGAAAAAAAGTACGAAAAAAAACGTTTGTAATTCTCTTTGAAGTACTGATGTGATATCGACCAGAACGATAAATAAGGCACGCCGGCGCAAACGGCAAGCAAAATGGAGGCCAGAATGGCCTTGTACAAGGAATCAAAAATCACACAGTTAAGTACTCTATGGGTACGGAAAAAAATACGTAAAAAAACGTTTGTAATTCTCTTTGAAGTACTGATGTGGTATCGACCAGAACGATAAATAAGGTACGCCGGCTTAAACGGCAAGCAAAACGGAGGTCAGAATGGCTTTGTACAAGGAATCAAAAATCACACCGTTAAGTACTCTATGGGTACAAACCAAAGTACGAAAAAAATGTTTGTAATTCTCATTGAAGTACAAATGTGTTATCGACGAGAACGATAAATAAGGCACGCCGGCGCAAACGGCAACAAAAACGGAGGCCATAATGGCTTTGTACAAGGAATAAAAAATCACACCGTTAAGTACTCTATGGGTACAAAAAAGAGTACGAAAAAAAAATGTTTGTAATTCTCATTGAAGTACTGATGTGATATCGACCAGAACGATAAATAAGGCATGCCGGCGCAAACGGCAAGCAAAACGGAGGCCAGAATGGCCTTGTACAAGGAATCAAAAATCACACCGTTAAGTACTCTATGGGTACAAAAAAGAGTACGAAAAAAAAAACGTTTGTAATTCTCTTTGAAGTACTGATGTGATATCGACCAGAACGATAAATAAGGCACAGCGGCGCAAACGGCAAGCAAAACGGAGGCCAGAATGGCCTTGTACAAGGAATCAAAAATCACAGAGTTACGTAATTTATGGGTACGAAAAAAGTACGAAAAAAACGTTTGTAATTCTCTTTGAAGTAATGATGTGGTGTCGACCAGAACGTTAAATAAGGTACACCGGCGCAAACGGCAAGCAAAACGGAGGTCAGAATGGCCTTGTACATGGAATAAAAAATCACTCCGTTAAGTACTCTGTGGGTACAAAACAAAGTACGAAAAAAAGACGTGTGTAATTCTCATTGAAGTACTGTTGTGTTATCGACTAGAACGATAAATAAGGCACGCCGGTGCAAACGGCAAGCAAAACGGAAGCTAGAATGGCCTTGTACAAGGAATAAAAAATCACACTGTTAAGTACTCTGTGGGTACAAAAAAGAGGACGAAAAAAAAACGTTTGTAATTCTCTTTGAAGTACTGATGTGATATCAACCAGAACGATAAATAAGGCACGCCGGCGCAAACGGCAAGCAAAACGGAGGCCAGAATGGCCTTGTACAAGGAATCAAAATTCACACCGTTAAGTACTCTATGGGTACAAAAAACGTTACGAAAAAAAACGTTTGTAATTCTCCTTGAAGTACTGATGTGATATCGACTAGAATGATAAATAAGGCACGCAGGCGCAAACGACAAGAAAAACGGAGGCCAGAATCACACCGTCAAGTACTCAATGGGTACAAAAATAAGTACGAAAAAACTTTGTAATTCTCTTCGAAGTACTGATGTGATATCGACCTGAACGATAAATAAGGCATGCCGGCGCAAACGGCAAGCAAAACGGAGGCCAGAATGGCCTTGTACAAGGAATCAAAAATCACACCGTTAAGTACTCTATGGGTACAAAAAAGAGTACGAAAAAAAACATTTGTAATTCTCTTTGAAGTATTGATGTGATATCGGCCAGAATGATAAATAACGCACACCGGCACAAATGGCAAGCAAAACAGAGGCCTGAATGGCCTTGTACAAGGAATCAAAAATCACACAGTTAAGTACTCTATGGGTACGAAAAAAAGTATGAAAAAAAACGTTTGCAATTCTCTTTGAAATCTTGATGTGATATCGACGAAGCGATAAATAAAACGCGCAGGTATAAACGGCAAGCAAAACGGACGCTGAATGGCCTTGTACAAGGAATCAAAAATCACACAGTTAAGTACTCTATGGGTATAAAAAAAGTACGAAAAAACGTTTGCAATTCTCTTTGAAGTACTGATGTGATATCGACCAAAACGATAAATAAGGCATGCCGGCGTAAACGACAAGCAAAACGGAGGCCAGAATCACACCGTTAAGTACTCTATTGGTACAAAAATAAGAACGAAAAAAAACGTTTGTAATTCTCTTTGAAGTATTGATGTGATATCGACCAGAACGATAAATAAGGCACGCCGGCGCAAATGGCAAGAAAAACGGAGGCCAGAATGGCCTTGTACAAGGAATCAAAAATCACAACCTTAAGTACTCTATGGGTACAATAAAGAGTACGAAAAAAACATTTGTAATTCTCTTTGAAATACTGATGTGATATCGACCAGAACGATAAATAAGGCACGCCGGCGGAAACGGCAAGCAAAACGGAGGCCAGAATGGCCTTGTACAAAGAATCAAAAATCACACTGTTAAGTATTCTATGGGTATAAAAAAGAGTATGAAAAAAAACGTTTGTAATTCTCTTTGAAGTACTGATGTGGTATCGACCAAAACGATAAATAAGGTACGCCGGCGCAAACGGCAAGCAAAACGGAGGTCACAATAGCCTTGTACAAGGAATCAAAAATCACACCGTTAAGTACTCTATAGGTACAAAACAAAGTACGGAAAAAACGTTTGTAATTCTCATTGAAGTACTGATGTGTTATTGACCAGAACGATAAATAAGGTACGCCGGCGCTAACGGCAAGCAAAACGGAGGTCAGAATGGCCTTGTACAAGGAATCAAAAATCACACCGTTAAGTACTCTATAGGTACAAAAATAAGTACGAAAAAAAACGTTTGTAATTCTCTTTTAATTACTGATGTGATATCGACCAGAACGATAAATAAGGCACGCTGGCGCAAACGGCAAGAAAAACTGAGGCCATTCTGACCTTGTATAAGGGATCAAAAATCACACCGTTAAGTACTCTATGGGTACAAAAAAGAGTATGAAAAAAACGTTTGTAATTCTCTTTGAAGTATTGATGTGATATCGACCAGAATGATAAATAAGGCACGCCGGCGCAAACGGCAAGCAAAACGGAGGCCAGAATGGCCATGTACAAGGAATCAAAAATCACACCGTTAAGTACTCTAAGGGTACAAAAAAGAGTACGAAAAAAAACGTTTGTAATTCTCTTTGAAGTACTGATGTGATATCGACCAGAACGATAAATAATGCATGCCGGAACAAACGGCAAGCAAAACGGAGGCCAGAATGGCCTTGTACAAGGAATCAAAAATCACACAGTTAAGTACTCTATGGGTATGAAAAAAGTACGAAAAAAAATGTTTGTAATTCTCTTTGAAGTACTGATGTGATATCGACCAGAACGATAAATAAGGCACGCCGGCACAAACGGCAAGCAAAACGGAGGCCAGAATGGCCTTGTACAAGGAATCAAAAATCACACAGTTAAGTACTCTATGGGTATGAAAAAAGTACGAAAAAAATGTTTGTAATTCTCTTTGAAATACTGATGTGATATCGACCAGAACGATAAATAAGGCACGCCGGCGCAAACGGCAAGCAAAACGGAGGCCAGAATGGCCTTGTACAAGGAATCAAATATCACACAGTTAGGTAGTCTATGGGTACGAAAAAAAGTACGAAATAAAACGTTTGTAATTCTCTTTGAAGTACTGATGTGATATCGACCAGAACGATAAATAAGGCACGCCGGCGCAAACGGCAAGCAAAACGGAGGCCAGAATGGCCTTGTACAAGGAATCAAAAATCACACCGTTAAGTACTCTATGGGTACAAAACAAAAACGAAAAAAATGTTTGTAATTCTCATTGAAGTTCTGATGTGTTATCGACGAGAATGATAAATAAGGCACGCCGGCGCAAACGGCAACCAAAATGGAGGATAGAATGGCCTTGTACAAGGAATCAAAAATCACACCGTTAAGTACTCTATGGGTACAACAAAGAGTACGAAAAAAACGTTTTTAATTCTCTTTGAAGTACTGATGTGATATCGACCAGAACGATAAATAAGGCACGCCGGCGCAAACGCCAAGCAAAACGGAGGCCAGAACGGCCTTGTACAAGGAATCAAAAATCACACCGTTAAGTACTCTGTGGGTGCAAAAAGGCGTACAAAAAAAAACGTTTGTAATTCTCTTTCAAGCACTGATGTGATATCGACCAGAACGAAAAATAAGGCACGCCGGCGCAAACGGTAAGCAAAACGGTGGTGAGAATGGCCTTGTACAAGGAATCAAAAATCACACCGTTAAGTACTGTATGGGTACAAAAAAGAGTACGAAAAAAAATGTTTCTAATTCTCATTGAAGTACTGATCAGATATCGACCAGAACGAAAAATAAGGCATGCCGGCGCAAACGGCAAGCAAAACGGACGCCAGAATGTCCTTGTAGAAGGAATCAAAAATCACACCGTTAAGTACTCTATGGGTACAAAAAAAAGAGTATGAAAAAAAATGTTTGTAATTCTCTTTGAAGTACTGATGTCATATCGACCAAAACGATAAATAAGGCACGGCGGCTCAAACGGCAAGCTAAATGGAGGCCAGATTGGCCTTGTACAAGGAATCAAAAATCACACAGTTGCGTACTTTATGGGTACGAAAAAAATTACGAAAAAAAACATTTGTAATTCTTTTTGAAGTACTGATGTGGTATCGACCAGAATGATAAATAAGGCACGCCGGCGTAAACGGAAAGCAAAATGGAGGCCAGAATGGCCCTGTACAATGAATCAAAAATCACACAGTTAAGGACTCTATGGGTACGAAAAAAAGTATGAAAAAACGTTTGTAATTCCCTTTGTAGTACTGATGCGGTATCGAACAGAACGATAAATAAGGTACGCCGGCGCAAACGGCAAGCAAAACGGAGGTCAGAATGGCCTTGTACAAGGAATCAAAAATCACACAGTTAAGTACTCTATGGGTTCGAAAAAAAGTATGAAAAAAAATGTTTGTAATTCTCTTTGAAGTACTGATGTGATATCGACCAGAACGATAAATAAGGCACGCCGGTGCAAACGGCAAGCAAAACGGAGGCCAGAATGGCCTTGTACAAGGAATCAAAAATTACAGTTAAGTACTCTATGGGTACGAAAAAAAGTATGAAAAAAAACGTTTGTAATTCTCTTTGAAGTACTGATGTGATATCGACCAGAACGATAAATAAGGCACGCCGCGGCAAGCAAAAGAGTCGAATGGCCTTGTACAAGGAATCAAAAATCACACGATTTACTCTATGGGTAAGCGGCAAGCAAAATGGAGGTCAGAATGTCCCTCTACAAGGAATAAAAATCACCGATTAAGTACTCAATGAGTCTGAAACAAAATCTGAAAAAGCGTTTGTAATTCTCATTGAAATCTTGAAGTGTTATCGAAGCGATAAATAAAACGCCGCCAGCATAAGCGGCTTACCAAAGCGGAGGCAGAATGGCCTTGTACAAGAATAAAAAATCACACCGTTAAGTACTCTATGGGTACGAAAAAAATGTTTAATTCTGCTTTGAAATCTTGGCGTGATATCGACGAGCGATAAATAAGGCACGCTGCGCAAACGGCAAGCAAAACGGAGTCGAATGGCCTTGTACAAGGAATCAAAAATCACGATTAAGTACTCTATGGGTACGAAAAAAGTATGAAAAAAAGCGTTTGCGGCGCAAACGGCAAGCAAAACAGGGTCGGAATGTCCTTGTACAAGGAATCAAAATCACACGGTTAAGTACTCTATCGGTGCGAAACAATGTTCGAAGAAAAGCGTTTGTAATTCTCATTGAAATCTTGATGTGTTATCGACCGAACGATAAATAAGGCACGCCGCCAGCAAACGGCTTGCAAAACGGAGGCCGAATGGCCTTGTACAAGGAATAAAAAATCACACCGTTAAGTACTCTATGGGTACGAAAAAGAGTCTGAAAAAACGTTTGTAATTCTCTTTGAAGTACTGACGTGATATCGACCAGAACGATAAATAAGGCATGCCGGCGCACACGGCAAGCAAATCGGAGGCCAGAATCACATCGTTAAGTACTCTATGGGTACAAAAATAAGTACGAAAAAAATGTTTGTAATTCTCTTTGAAGTACTGATGTGATATCGACCAGATCGATAAATAAGGCATGCCGGTGCAAACGACAAGCAAAACGGAGGCCAGAATGATCTTGTACAAGGAATCAAAAATCACCCCGTTAAGTACTCTATGGGCACAAAAAAGAGTACGAAAAAAAACGTTCGTAATTCTCTTTGAAGTACTGATGTGATATCGACCAGAACGATAAATAAGGCACGCCGGCGCAAACGGCAAGCAAAACGAAGGCTAGAATCACACCGTTAAGTACTCTATGGGTACAAAAATATGTACGAAAAAAAACGTTTGTAATTCTCTTTGAAGTACTGATGTGATATCGACCAGAACGATAAATAAGGTTCACCGGCACAAACGGCAAGCAAAACGGAGGCCAGAATGGCCTTGTACAAGGAATCAAAAATCACACCGTTAAGTACTCTATGGGTACAAAACAAAGTATGAAAAAAAACGTTTGTAATTCTCATTGAAGTACTGATGTGTTATCGACCATAACGATAAATAAGGCATGCCGGCGCAAACGGCAAGCAAAACGGAGGCCAGAATGGCCTTGTACAAGGAATCAAAAATCACACCGTTAAGTACTCTATGGGTACAAAAAAGAGTACGATAAAAAATGTTTGTAATTCTCTTTGAAGTACTGATGTGATATCGACCAGAACGATAAATAAGGCACGCCGGCGGAAACGGCAAGCAAACGGAGTACAGAATGGCCTTGTACAAGGAATATAAAATCACACCGATAAGTACTCTATGGGTAAAAAAAGAGTACGAAAAAAAACGTTTGTAATTCTCTTTGAAGTACTGATGTGATATCGAGCCGAACGATAAATAAGGCACGCCGGCGCAAACGGCAAGCAAAATGGAGGCCAGAATGGCCATGTACAAGGAATCAAAAATCACACAGTTAAGTACTCTATGGGTACGAGAAAAAAAAACGTTTGTAATTCTCGTTGAAGTACTGATATGATATCGACCAGAATGATAAATAAGCACGCCGGCGCAAACGGCAAGCAAAACGGAGGCCAGAATGGCCTGGTACAAGGAATCAAAAATCACACAGTTATGTACTCTATGGGTACGAAAAAAAGTACGAAAAAAAAACATTTGTAATTATCTTTGATGTACTGATGTGGTATCGACCATAACGATAAATAAGGCACGCCGGCGCAAACAGAAAGCAAAATGGAGGACAGAATGGCCTTGTACAATGAATCAAAAATCACACAGTTAAGGACTCTATGGGTACGAAAAAAAGTATGAAAAAAAAGTTGGTATTTCTCTTTGAAGTACTTTTGTGGTATCGACCAGAACGATAAATAAGGTACGCCGGCGCAAACGGCAAGCAAAACGGAGGTCAGAATGTCCTTGTACAAGGAATCAAAAATAACACAGTTAAGTACTCTATGGGTTCGAAAAAAAAGTATGAAAAAAAACGTTTGAAATTCTCTTTGAAGTACTGATGTGATATCGACCAGAACGATAAATAAAGACGCCGGCGCAAACGGCAAGCAAAACGGAGGCTAGAATGGCCTTGTACAAGGAATAAAAATTACGGTTAAGTACTCTATGGTACGAAAAAGTATGAAAAAACGTTCGTAATTCTCCTTAAAATCTTGATGTGGTATCGACCGAGCGATAAATAAAACGCCTGGTATAAGCGGCAAGCAAAACGGAGTCAGAATGGCCTTGTACAAGGAATCAAAAATCAAGCAGTTAAGTACTCTATGGTGCAAACAAAGTCTGAAAAGCGTTTGTAATTCTCATTGAAATCTTGATGTGTTATCGACGAGCGATAAATATAGCACGCCTGCAAGCGGTTGCAAAACGGAGGCGAATGGCCTTGTACAAGAATAAAAAATCACACCGTTAAGTACTCTATGGGTACTAAAAAATGTTTGTAATTCTCTTTGAAATCTTGACGTGATATCGACGAGACGACAAATAAGGCACGCCGGCGCAAACGGCCAGCAAAACGGAGGCCAGAATGGCCTTGTACAAGGAATCAAAATTCACACCGTTAAGTACTCTATGGGTACAAAATAAGTTACGAAAAAAAATGTTTTTAATTCTCTTTGAAATACTGCTGTGATATCGACCAGAACGATAAATAAGGCTTGCCGGTGCAAACGACAAGCTAAATGGAGGCCAGAATGGCCTTGTTCAAGGATTCGAAAATCACCCCGTTAAGTACTCTATGGGCACATAAAATAGTACGAAAAAAACGTTTGTAATTCTCTTTGAAGTACTGATGTGATATCGACCAGAACGATAAATAAGGCACGCCTGCGCAAACGGCAAGCAAAACGGAGGCCAGAATCACACCGTTAAGTACTCTATGGGTACAAAAATATGTACGAAAAAAAACGTTTGTAATTCTCCTTGAAGTACTGATGTGATATCGACTAGAACGATAAATAAGGTTCACCGGCGCAAACGGCAAGCAAAACGGAGGCCAGAATGGCCTTGTACAAGGAATCAAAAATCACACATTTAAGTACTCTATGGGTACGAAAAAAAGTATGAAAAAATACTTTTGTAATTCTCTTTGAAGTACTGATGTGGTATCGACCAGAACGATAAATAAGGTACGCCGGCGCAAACGGCAAGCAAAACGGAGGTCAGAATGGCCTTGTACAGGGAATCAAAAATCACACCGTTAAGTACTCTATGGGTACAAAACAATGTACGAAAAAAAATATTTGTAATTCTCTTTGAAGTACTAATGTGTTATCGACCATAACGATAAATAAGGCACGCCGGCGAAAACGGCAAGCAAAACAGAGGCCAGAATGGCCTGGTACAAGGAATCAAAAATCACACAGTTATGTACTCTATGGGTACGAAAAAAATACGAAAAAAAACATTTGTAATTATCTTTGAAGTACTGATGTGGTATCGACCATAACGATAAATAAGGCACGCCGGCGCAAACGGAAAGCAAAATGGAGGCCAGAATGGCCTTGTACAATGAATCAAAAATCACACAGTTAAGGACTCTATGGGTACGAAAAAAAGTATGAAAAAAGCGTTTGTATTTCTCTTTGAAGTACTTATGTGGTATCGACCAGAACGATAAATAAGGTACGCCGGCGCAAACGGCAAGCAAAACGGAGGTCAGAATGTCCTTGTACAAGGAATCAAAAATCACACAGTTAAGTACTCTATGGGTTCGAAAAAAAAGTATGAAAAAAAATGTTTGTAATTCTCTTTGAAGTACTGATGTGATACCGACCAGGACGATAAATAAGCACGTCGGCGCAAACGGCAAGCAAAACGGAGGCCAGAATGGCCTTGTACAAGGAATAAAAAATTACACAGTTAAGTACTCTATGGGTAAGAAAAAAAGTATGAAAAAAACATTTGTAATTCTCTTTGAAGTACTGATGTGGTATCGACCAGAACGATAAATAAGGCACGCCGGCGCAAACGGCAAGCAAAACGGAGTCCAGAATGGCCTTGTACAAGGAATCAAAAATCACACAGTTAAGTACTCTATGGGTACGAAAAAAAGTATGAAAAAAAACATTTGCGGCGCACACGGCAAGCAAAACGGAGGTCAGAATGTCCTTGTACAAGGAATCAAAAATCACACAGTTAAGTACTCTATGGGTACGAAACAAAGTACGAAGAAAAACGTTTGTAATTCTCATTGAAATCTTGATGTGTTATCGACCGAACGATAAATAAAGCACGCCATAAGCGGCAAGCAAAGCGGAGTCGAATGGCCTTGTACAAGGAATCAAAAATCACACGGTTAAGTACTCTATGGGTGCGAAACAAAGTATGAAAAAACGTTTGCGCATAAGCGGCAAACAAAACGAGTCGAATGTCCTTGTACAAGGAATCAAAAATCACACCATTAAGTACTCTATGGGTACAAAACAAAATCTGAAAAAATGTTTGTAATTCTCATTGAAATCTTGATGTGTTATCGAATGCACGATAAATAAGACGCCGGTATAAACGGCAACCAAAGCGGAGGCCATAATGGCTTTGTACAAGGAATAAAAAATCACACCGTTAAGTACTCTATGGGTACAAAAAAAAGTACGAAAAAAAATGTTTGTAATTCTCATTGAAGTACTGATCGGATATCGACCAGAACGATAAATAAGGCATGCCGGCTCAAACGGCAAGCAAAACGGAGGCCATATTGGCCTTGTAGAAGGAATCAAAAATCACACCGTTAAGTACTCTATGGGTACAAAAAAGAGTACGAAAAAAAAACGTTTGTAATTCTCTTTGAAGTACTGATGTCATATCGACCAGAATGATAAATAAGGCACGGCGGCGCAAACGGCAAGCAAAACAGAGGCCAGAATGGCCTTGTACAAGGAACCAAAAATCACATAGTTACGTATTTTATGGGTACGAAAAAAAGTACGAAAAAAAACGTTTGTAATTCTCTTTGAAGTACTGATGTGGTATCGACCAGAACGTTAAATAAGGTACGCCGGCGCAAATGGCAAGCAAAACGGAGGTCAGAATGGCCTTGTACAAGGAACAAAAAATCACTCCGTTAAGTACTCTGTGGGTACAAAACAAAGTACGAAAAAAAGACGTTTGTAATTCTCATTGAAGTACTGTTGTGTTATCAACCAGAACGATAAATAAGGCACGCCAGTGCAAACGGCAAGCAAAACGGAGGCTAGAATGGCCTTGTACAAGGAATAAAAAATCAGACTGTTAAGTACTCTGTGGGTACAAAAAAGAGTACGAAAAAAAATGTTTGTAATTCTCTTTGAAGTACTGATGTGATATCGACCAGAACGATAAATAAGGTACACCGGCGCAAACGGCAAGCAAAACGGAGGCCAGAATGGCCTTGTACAAGGAATCAAAATTCACACCGTTAAGTACTCTATGGGTATAAAAAAAGTTACGAAAAGAAATGTTTGTAATTCTCTTTGAAGTACTGATGTGATATCGACTAGAATGATAAATAAGGCACGCAGGCGCAAACGACAAGAAAAACGGAGGCCAGAATCACGCCGTTAAGTACTCAATGGGTACAAAAATAAGTACGAAAAAAACTTTGTAATTCTCTTCGAAGTACTGATGTGATATCGACCAGAACGATAAATAAGGCATGCCGGCGCAAACGGCAAGCAAAACGGAGGCCAGAATGGCCTTGTACAAGGAATCAAAAATCGCACCGTTAAGTACTCTATGGGTACAAAAAAGAGTACGAAAACAAACATTTGTAATTCTCTTTGAAGTATTGATGTGATATAGACCAGAATGATAAATAACGCACACCGGCACAAACGGCAAGCAAAACGGAGGCCTGAATGGCCTTGTACAAGGAATCAAAAATCACACAGTTAAGTACTCTATGGGTACGAAAAAAAATACGAAAAAAACATTTGCAATTCTCTTTGAAGTACTGATGTGATATCGACCAGAACGATAAATAAGGCACGCCTGCGCAAACGGCAAGCAAAACGGAGGCCTGAATGGCCTTGTACAAGGAATCAAAAATCACACAGTTAAGTACTCTGTGGGTACGAAAAAAAGTACGAAAAAAACGTTTGCAATTCTCTTTGTAGTACTGATGTGATATCGACCAGAACGATAAATAAGGCATGCCGGCGTAAACGACAAGCAAAACGGAGGCTAGAATCACACCGTTAAGTACTCTATTGGTACAAAAATAAGAACGAAAAAAAACGTTTGTAATTCTCTTTGAAGTACTGATGTGATATCGACCAGAACGATAAATAAGGCACGCCGGCGCAAATGGCAAGAAAAACGGAGGCCAGAATGGCCTTGTACAAGGAATCAAAAATCACAACCTTAAGTACTCTATGGGTACAATAAAGAGTACGAAAAAAAACATTTGTAATTCTCTTTGAAATACTGATGTGATATCGACCAGAACGATAAATAAGGCACGCCGGCGCAAACGGCAAGCAAAACGGAGGCCAGAATGGCCTTGTACAAAGAATCAAAAATCACATCATATACTCTATGGGTACAAAAAGAGTATGAAAAACGTTTGTAATTCTCTTTGAAGTATTGGTGTGATATCAACCGAGCGATAAATAAGGCACGCCGTGCAAACGGCAAGCAAAACGGAGGCCGAATGTCCTTGTACAAGGAATCAAAAATCACACGTTATACTCTATCGGTACGAAAAAAGTACGAAAAAAACATTTGCAATTTCTTTTGAAATCTTGATGTGATATCGACCGTAACGATAAATAAGGCACGCCGCGCAAACGGCAAGCAAAACGGAGGCTGAATGGCCTTGTACAAGGAATCAAAAAATCACACGTTAAGTACTCTATGGGTACGAAAAAGTATGAAAAAACGTTTGCAATTCTTTTGAAGTATTGATGTGATATCGACGTAACGATAAATAAGGCATGCCGGCGTAAACGACAAGCAAAACGGAGGCCGTAATCACACCGTTAAGTACTCTATTGGTACAAAATAAGAAAGAAAAAACGTTTGTAATTCTCTTTGAAGTACTGATGTGATATCGACCAGAACGATAAATAAGGCACGCCGGCGCAAATGGCAAGAAAAACGGAGGCCAGAATGGCCTTGTACAAGGAATCAAAAATCACAACCTTAAGTACTCTATGGGTACAATAAAGAGTACGAAAAAAAACATTTGTAATTCTCTTTGAAATACTGATGTGATATCGACCAGAACGATAAATAAGGCACGCCGGCGCAAACGGCAAGCAAAACGGAGGCCAGAATGGCCTTGTACAAGGAATCAAAAATCACACTGTTAAGTACTCTATGGGTACAAAAAAGAGTATGAAAAAAACGTTTGTAATTCTCTTTGAAGTACTGATGTGATATCGACCAGAACGATAAATAAGGAACGCCGGCGCAAACGGCAAGCAAAACGGAGGCCAGAATGTCCTTGTACAAGCAATCAAAAATCACACAGTTAAGTACTCTATGGGTACGAAAAAAAGTACGAAAAAAAAGTTTGTAATTCTCTTTGAAGTACTGATGTGGTATCGACCAAAACGATAAATAAGGTACGCCGGTGCAAACGGCAAGCAAAACGGAGGTCACAATAGCCTTGTACAAGGAATCAAAAATCACACCGTTAAGTACTCTATAGGTACAAAACAAAGTACGGAAAAAACGTTTGTAATTCTCATTGAAGTACTGATGTGTTATCGACCAGAACGATAAATAAGGCACGCCGGCGCAAACGGCAAGCAAAACGGAGGTCAGAATGGCCTTGTACAAGGAATCAAAAATCACCCCGTTAAGTACTCTATGGGTACGAAAAAAAGTTCTTCAAAAAACGTTTGTAATTCTCTTTGAAGTATTGATGTGATATCGACCAGAACGATTAATAAGGCATGCCGGCGCAAACGGCAAGCAAAACGGAGGACAGAATCACACTGTTAAGTACTCTATAGGTACAAAAATAATTACGAAAAAAAACGTTTGTAATTCTGTTTGAATTACTGATGTGATATCGACCAGAACGATAAATAAGGCACGCTGGCGCAAACGGAAAGAAAAACGGAGGTCAGAATGGCCTTGTACAAGGAATCAAAAATCACCCCGTTAAGTACTCTATGGGTACGAAAAAAAGTACAAAAAAAAAACGTTTGTAATTCTCTTTGAAGTATTGATGTGATATCGACCAGAACGATAAATAAGGCATGCCGGCGCAAACGGCAAGCAAAACGGAGGACAAAATCACACTGTTAAGTACTCTATAGGTACAAAAATAAGTACGAAAAAAAAACCTTTGTAATTCTCTTTGAATTACTGATGTGATATCGACCAGAACGATAAATAAGGCACGCAGGCGCAAACGGCAAGAAAAACGGAGGCCAGAATGACCTTGTATAAGGAATCAAAAATCACACCGTTAAGTACTCTATGGGTACAAAAAAAGAGTACGAAAAAAAACGTTTGTAATTCTCTTTGAAGTATTGATGTGATATCGACCAGAATGATAAATAAGGCACGCCGGCACAAACGGCGAGCAAAACGAAGGCCAGAATGGCCTTGTACAAGGAATCAAAAATCACACCGTTAAGTACTCTAAGGGTACAAAAAAGAGTACGAAAAAAAACGTTTGTAATTCTCTTTGAAATACTGATGTGATATCGACCAGAACGATAAATAAGGCACGGCGGCGCAAACGGCAAGCAAAACGGAGGCCAGAATGGCCTTGTACAAGGAATCAAAAATCACACAGTTAAGTACTCTATGGGTACGAAAAAAAACGTTTGTAATTCTCTTTGAAGTACTGATGTGGTATCGACCAGAACGATAAATAAGGTACGCCGGCGCAAACGGCAAGCAAAACGGAGGTCGGAATGGCTTTGTACAAGGAATCAAAAATCACACCGTTAAGTACTCTATGGGTACAAAACAAAGTACGAAAAAAATGTTTGTAATTCTCATTGAAGTACTGATGTGTTATCGACGAGAACGATAAATAAGGCACGCCGGCGCAAACGGCAAGCAAAACGGAGGCCAGAATGGCCTTGTACAAGGAATCAAAAATCACACCGTTAAGTACTCTATGGGTACAAAAAAGAGTACGAAAAAAACGTTTGTAATTCTCTTTGAAGTACTGATGTGATATCGACCAGAACGATAAATAAGGCACGCCGGCGCAAACGGCAAGCAAAACGGAGGCCAGAATGGCCTTGTACAAGGAATCAAAAATCACACAGTTAAGTACTCTGTGGGTACGAAAAAGAGTACAAAAAAAACGTTTGTAATTCTCTTTGAAGTACTGATGTGATATCGACCAGAACGATAAATAAGGCACGCCGGCGCAAACGGCAAGCAAAACGGAGGCCAGAATGGCCTTGTACAAGGAATCAAAAATCACACAGTTAAGTACTCTATGGGTACGAAAAAAAGTACGAAAAAAAATGTTTGTAATTCTCTTTGAAGTACTGATGTGATATCGACCAGAACGATAAATAAGGCACGCCGGCGCAAACGGCAAGCAAAACGGAGGCCAGAATGGCCTTGTATAAGGAATCAAAAATAACACAGTTAAGTACTCTATGGGTACAAAAAAAGAGTACGAAAAAAAACGTTTGTAATTCTCTTTGAAGTACTGATGTCATATCGACCAAAACGATAAATAAGGCACGGCGGCGCAAACGGCAAGCTAAACGGAGGCCAGAATGGCCTTGTACAAGGAATCAAAAATCACACAGTTACGTACTTTATGGGTACGAAAAAAATTACGAAAAAAAACATTTGTAATTCTCTTTGAAGTACTGATGTGGTATCGACCAGAACGATAAATAAGGCACGCCGGCGCAAACGGCAAGCAAAACGGAGGCCAGAATGGCATTGAACAAGGAAGCAAAAATCACACAGTTAAGTACTCTATGGGTACGAAAAAAATTAAGAAAAAAACGTTTGTAATT